>APFE030497623.1:0-52397 GCA_000404065.3 Pinus taeda | reverse complement strand
TTCTCCTCAATAAGAAGGAAATTGTGTGCCATAAATATTCTTAATGATGGCCTCTGCATAGAGAAGTATGCCATAAATCTTCTCCTCAATAAGGAAACTGTACGTCATAAATATTCTTATCGAAGGCCTCTGCGTAGAAAAGTATGCTATAAATCTTCTCCTCAATAACGTGAATTTTCTTACTACGTATATAGAAGTATGCCATAAATCTTCTCCTCAATAAGAAGGTGAATCTTCTTACTGATCACCTCTGCATACATAAGTATGCCATAAATCTTCTCCTCAATAAGGTGAATCTTCTTACTCCGCATACAGAAGTATGCCATAAATCTTCTCCTCAATAAGAAGGTGAATCTTCTTACTGATCACCTCTGCATACATAAGTATGCCATAAATCTTCTCCTCAATAAGGTGAATCTTCTTACTCCGCATACAGAAGTATGCCATAAATCTTCTCCTCAATAAGGTGAATCTTCTTACTCCGAATACAGAAGTATGCCATAAATCTTCTCCTCAATAAGGTGAATCTTCTTACTCCGCATACAGAAGTATGCCATAAATCTTCTCCTCAATAAGAAGGTGAATCTTTTTATTGATCACCTCTGCATACACAGGTATGCCATAAATCTTCTCCTCGATAAGAAGGAAATTGTATGCCATAAATATTCTTATTGATGGCCTCTTCTCCTCGATAAGAAGGAAATTGTATGCCATAAATATTCTTAGTGATGGCCTCTAAATAGAGAAGCATGCCATGAATACTCTCCTCAATAAGGTGAATCTTCTTATTGATCACCTCTGCATCCAGAGGTATGTCATAAATCTTCTCCTCAATAAGGAAATTGTATGCCATAAATATTCTTATTGATGGCTTCTGCATGTATGCCATAAATCTTCTCCTCAATAAGGTGAATCTTTTTATTGATCACCTCCGCATACAGAAGTATGCCATAAATCTTCTCCTCAATAAGAAGGAAATTATATGCCATAAATATTCTTACTGATGGCCTTTACATACAGAGGTATGCCATAAATCTTCTCCTCAATTAAAAAAAAAAAGTGAATCTTTTTATTGATCACCTCTGCATACATAGGTATGCCATAAATCTTCTCTACAATAAAAACGTATCTTCTCCTCAATAAGGTGAATCTTCTTATTGATCACCTCCGCATACAGAAGTATGCCATAAATCTTCTCCTCATTAAGAAGGAAATTATATGCCATAAATATTCTTATTGATGGCCTTTACATACAGAGGTATGCCATAAATCTTCTCCTCAATAAAAAAAGTGAATCTTTTTATTGATCACCAAGTGAATCTTTTTATTGATCACCTCTGCATTCACCTCTGCATACAGAGGTATGCCATAAATCTTCTCTACAATAAAAAGGTGAATCTTTTTATTGATCACCTCTGCATACAGAAGTATGCCATAAATCTCCTCAATAAAAAGGTGAATCTTGAATCTTTTTATTGATCACCTCTGCATACAGAAGTATGCCATAAATCTCCTCAATAAGACGGTTCTGTGTGCCATAAATCTTCTCCTCGATAAGAAAGTGAATCTTCTTATGATCACCTCCGCATACAAAAGTATGCCATAAATCTTCTCAATAAGAAGGAAACTGTGAAGTATGCCATAAATTTGCTGCTTCCATCTTCTCCTCAATAAGAAGGAAACTATATGCCATAAATATTCCTAGAAGTATGACATAAATATTCTCCTCAATAAGAACGAAGTTCTTTGCTATAAGAATATTCTTATTGATCACCTCTGCATATAGAGGTATGCCATAAATCTTCTCCTCAATAAGAAGGAAATTGTATGCCACAAATATTCTGATTGATCACCTCTGCATACAAAAGTTTGCCATAAATCTTCTCCTCAATAAGAAAGAAACTGTATGCCATAATAAATAAACTGTATGCCATAATAAATCTTCTCCTCAATAAGAAAGAAACTGTATGCCATAATAAATATTCTTATTGATCGCCTCCACATATAGAAGTTTTTCATAATAAATATACTATATGCCATAAATATTCTTAGAAGTATGACATAAATCTTCTCCTCAATAAGAAGGAAGTTGTATGCCACAAGAATATTCTTATTGATCACCTCCGCATATAGAGGTATGCCATAAATCTTCTCCTCAATAAGAAGGAAGCTGTATGCCATAAATATTCTGATTAATCACCTCTGCATACAGAGGTTTTCCATAAATCTTCAACTCAATAAGAAGGAAATTGTATGCCATAATAAATATTCTTAATGATCGCCTCCGCATAGAGAAGTTTTTCATAATAAATATATTATATGCCATAAATATTCTTAGAGGTAAGCCATAAATCTCCTCCTGAATAAGAAGGAAGTTGTATGCCATAAGAATAGTTGTATGCCATAAGAGTATTCTTATTGATCACCTCCACATATAGAGGTATGCCATAAATCTTCTCTCAATAAAAAAGAATAAAAAGGAAACTGTATCCATAAATATTCTGATTGATCACCTCACGCATACAGAAGTTTGCCATAAATTCTCTCCTCAATAAGAAGGAAATTGTATGTCATAATAAATATTCTTATTCATCGCCTCCGCATACAAAAGTTTTTCATAATAAATAAATCTTCTCCTCAATAAGAAGGAAACTGTATGCCATAATAAATATTCTTAATGATCGCCTCCACATAGAGAAGTTTTTCATAATAAATATACTATATGCCATAAATATTCTTAGAGGTAAGCCATAAATCTTCTCCTGAATAAGAAGGAAGTTGTATGCCATAAGAATATTCTTAAAGGAACTTGTATGCCATAAGAATATTCTTATTGATCACCTCCACATATAGAGGTATGCCATAAATCTTCTCTCAATAAAAAATAATAAAAAGGAAATTGTATGCCATAAATATTATGATTGATCACCTCACAAGGAAATTGTATGCCATAAATATTATGATTGATCACCTCACGCATACAGAAGTTTGCCATAAATTCTCTCCTCAATAAGTTTGCCATAAATTCTCTCCTCAATAAGAAGAAAATTATGTCATAATAAATATTCTTATTGATCGCCTCCGCATACAAAAGTTTTTCATAATAAATATTCTTATTGATCGCACATACATAAATTTGTCATAAATCTTCATAAATTTGTCATAAATCTTCTCCTCGATAAGAAAGTTTTTCACATAAGCCATAAATCTTCTCCTGAATAAGAAGGAAGTTGTATGCCATAAGAATATTCTTAAAGGAAGTTGTATGCCATAAGAATATTCTTATTGATCACCTCCACATATAGAGGTATGCCATAAATCTTCTCTCAATAAAAAATAATAAAAAGGAAATTGTATGCCATAAATATTATGATTGATCACCTCACATATACAGAAGTTTGTCATAAATTATCTCCTCAATAAGAAGAAAATTGTATGTCATAATAAATATTCTTATTGATCGCCTCCGCATACAAAAGTTTTTCATAATAAATATTCTTATTGAACGCACATACATAAATTTGTCATAAATCTTCTCCTCGATAAGAAAGAAACTGTATCTCATAAAGAAATTGTATGTCATAATAAATATTCTTATTGACATAATAAATATTCTTATTGATCGCCTCCGCATACAAAAGTTTGCCATAAATCTTCTCCTCAATAAGAAAGAAATTGTATACCCTCAATAAGAAAGAAATTGTATGCCATAATGGAAAATCTTCTCCTCAATAAGAAGGAAATTGTATGCCATAATAATATTCTTATTCTTATTGATTGCCTCCGCATAAGTTTCCCATAGATCTTCTCCTCAATAAGGAAAGAGTATGCAATAATAGGAAAGAGTATGCCATAATAAATATTCTTATTGATCGCCTCCGCATACAGAAGTTTACCATAAATCTTCTCCTCAATAAGGAAAGAGTATGCAATAATAAGAAAGAGTATGTCATAATAAATATTATTATTGACATAATAAATATAGGAAACTGTATGCCATAATAAATATTCTTATTGACATCGCCTCCGCATACAGAAGTTTGCCATAAATCTTCTCCTCAACCAGAAGGAAACTATATGTCATAATAAATATTCTTATTGATCGCCTTTGCATACATAAGTATGCCATAAAATTTATTCTCCTCAATAAGAAGGAAACTATATGTATGTATGCCATAAAATTTATTCTCCTCAATAAGAAGGAAACTATATGTATGTATGCCATAAAATTTATTCTCCTCAATAAGAAGGAAACTATATGTCATAATAAATATTTTTATTGATGGTCTTTGCATACATAAGTATGCCAAGAATATTCTCCTCAATAAGAATATTCTTGGCATACGAAAATTCACGCCATAAATATTAATATTATACATAATAAATATTCTTATTGATCACCTTTACATACAGAAGTATGCCATAAATCTCTATCTTCTCCTCAATAAGAAGGAAAATGTATGCCAAAAATATTATGTATGGCATAAATATTAATATTATACATAATAAATATTCTTATTGATCTCATTTACATACAGGAGTATGTCATAAACCTTCTCCTCAATAAGAAGGAAAATGTATACCATAAATATTAATATTTTCCTCGATAGAACCATAAACAAAACAAAACAAAAAACATTAATTCACTCCCCCTATGAAAAGAAGAAATTGTATGCCATAAAAAACATTAATTCACTTCCCCTATGAAAAAAGGGAAATTGTATGCCATAAATATTAATATTTTGCTCGATAGAACAATAAACAAAACAAAAAATATTAATTCACTTCCCCTATGAAGAAAATGGAAAGCTCGTTAATTCCTCATTCCTGTTAATTCTTCATTCCTATCTCTCGGGTTTGCTAGTTAATTCCTCATTCCTATCTCTCGGGTTTACTCCTCATTCATATCTCTCGAGTTTACTCCTCATTCATATTTCTCGTTAGAAACTCCTCCTCGTTCCCATCTCTTGTTAGAAAAGGTTCTACTCGGAGTTGAGGAAAATCCTCATTCCTATCTCTCGGGTTTACTCCTCATTCATATCTCTCGAGTTTACTCCTCATTCATATTTCTCGTTAGAAACTACTCGTTCCCATCTCTTGTTAGAAAAGGTTCTACTTGGAGTTGAGGAAAATCTTCCTCATTCCTATCTCTCGTTAGAAAAGGTTTTACTTGGAGTTAAGGAACGTTTTGAAAGCTCGTTAATTCCTCCCCGTTTCTATAAATCCTCCTCATTCCTATCTCCCTCCCCGTTTCTATAAATCCTCATTCCTATCTCTCGTTAGAAATTCCTCCTCATTCCCATCTCTCGTTAGAAAAGGTTCTACTTGGAGTTGAGGAAAATCTTCCTCATTCCTATCTCTCATTAGAAAAGGTTTCACTTGGAGTTAAAAGGAAGTTTTGAAAGCTCGTTAATTCCTCCTCATTCCTATCTCTCGTTAGAAATTCCTCCTCATTCCCATCTCTCGTTAGAAAAGGTTTCACTTGGAGTTGAGGAAAATCCTCCTCATTCCTATCTCTCGTTAGAAAAGGTTTCACTTGGAGTTAAAGGAAAGTTTTGAAATCTCGTTAATTCCTCCCCATTTCTATAAATCCTCCTCATTCCTATCTCTCGTTAGAAAAGGTTTTACTTGGAGTTAAGGAAAGTTTTGAAAGCTAGTTAATTCCTCCCCCTTTCTATAAGACTTGGAGTTTCAAGGTAAGTTTTGACCCCTTTTCTATCTCTCGAGTTTACTCCTCATTCCCATCTCTCGTTAGAAAAAGTATTACTTGGAGTTTTAAGGGAAGTTTTGAAAGCTCGTTAATTCCTCCCCATTTCATTTTGAAAGGATTTTCCTCCCCATTCTTACTTGGAGTTTTAAGGAAAGTTTTGAAAGCTCGTTAATTCCTCCCCATTTCATTTTGAAAGGATTTTCCTCCCCATTTCTATATCTCAGGTTTACTCAGAGTTTTAAAGAAGGTTTTAAAGGTTTTGAAAGGATTTTAAGGAGCATTAACCGACTAACCAAGGATGGTTTTGAAAGGATTTTAAGGAAGGTGGATTTAAGGAGCATTAACCAACTAACCATGCGTTGTCCATCGCGTTATTAATTTATTAATATCATCCTCAATTTGTTAATATCATCCCTAACCGTATAACATCCCCAATTTATTAATATCATCCCTAACCGTATAACATCCCCAATTTATTAATATCATCCCCAACCGTGTTATCAATTTGTTAATATTATCCACCATCCAACATCCAATTTTACGAGAAACCCAATTTCAAATTTCACTAGAAACCCTTGTGATCCAATATCACCCCCAACATCTACTGAAATTAATTTGTTAATATCATCCCCCAACCAACATCCAATTTTACAAGAAACTCAATTTCACTAGAAACCCTTGACCCAATATCATCCCCCACCCAATATTATCCACCGGCCAATATCCAATTTTACGAGAAACCCAATTTCAAATTTCACTAGAAACCCTTCTGATCCAATATCATCCCCCAACATACCCAATTTCAAATTTCACTATAAACCCTTCTGATCCAATATCATCCCCCAACATCCAATTTTACAAGAAACCGAATTTCAAATTTCACGAGAAACCCTTCTGATTCAATATCATCCCCCAACATCCAGTGAAATTAATTTGTTAATATCATCCGCCACCGAACATCCAATTTTACAAGAAATTCAATTTCATTAGAAACTCTTGACCCAATATCATTCCCCACCCAACGTCTGAAACCCTTAGCACCGCAACCCTGCATTCACCCCTAAAACCCAATTCCACTACAAACAATGCTTTTACAATTTCACTAGAAACCTTGGTGACGCAATATCATCCCCCACCTAACATCTAGTTTCACTGGAAGTGAAACCTTCGTGACCCCAACCTCGCATTCACCCCTAAACCCAATTCCACCACAAACAAGGCCATAAGCTTATTCAAGCAATTCCTCTAGAGTTTGGGCTTCTGAAGTACTAAACCCAATTCCACCACAAACAAGTCCATAAGCTTATTCAAGCAATTCCTCTAGAGTTTGGGCTTCTGAAGTAGTTTGACTTGATTTCGACCTGATTTCTTAAAACCAAAAAGTATTAATTCACCTCTCTTGTGAGGAAAATAAAAGCTCATTAATTCACCGCATACAGCAAAAAAAACATTAATTCACCGCTCCTATGGGAGAAAAAAAACCATGAATTCACCTTCCCTACCAAGGAAATGTGAGGAAAATAGAAGCTCATTAATTCACCGCTCCTATGGGAGAAAAAAAACCATGAATTCACCTTCCCTACCAAGGAAATGATGAAGAGAGACTGTTAATTCACATCCCCAAATACAATAAACACAGATCACCTCTCATCCACATCAACATACCGTAAACACAGATCACCTCTCATCCACATACCGGACATCCACATCCACATCCACATCCCACCACTCATCCACATCCACATATCGTAAACAGATCACCTCTCATCCACATACCACACATCCACATCCACATCCACATACCACCTCTCATCCACATACCATAAACACATATCACCTCTCATCCGATCACCTCTCATCCACATACTACACATCCACATCCACATACCACCTCTCATCCACATCCACATCCACATATCGTAAACGCATATCACCTCTTATCCACATACATATCGTAAACACATATCACATCTCATCCACAAACTGCAAATCGCAAATACAGATCACCTCCCCATAGGTGATCTCATCCACATAAAACACATATCACCTCTTATCCACATCCACATACCACCTCTCATCCACATCCACATACCACCTCTCATCCACATATCACCTCTCATCCACATACTGCATACCGCAAATACGGATCACCTCCCCATAGGTGATCTCATCCACATAAAACACATAGCACCTTTTATCCACATCCACATACCACCTCTCATCCACATATCTCCTCTCATCCACATACTGCATACCGCAAATACGGATCACCTCCCCATAGGTGATCTCATCCACATAAAACACATATCACCTCTTATCCACATCCACATACCACCTCTCATCCACATCCACATACCAACTCTCATCCACATATCACCTCTCATCCACATACTGCATACCGCAAATACGGATCACCTCCCCATAGGTGATCTCATCCACATAAAACACATAGCACCTTTTATCCACATCCACATACCACCTCTCATCCACATATCTCCTCTCCTCCACATACTGCATACCGCAAATATGCAAATACGGATCACCTCCCCATAGGTGATCTCATCCACATAAAACACATAGCACCTTTTATCCACATCCACATACCACCTCTAATCCACATATCTCCTCTCATCCACATACTGCATACCGCAAATACGGATCACCTCCCCATAGGTGACCGCATCCACATACCGCAAATATGGATCACCTCCCCATATCATAAATATGGATCATTGATAAAACACCGTTATCAACGGATATCTAATTTGAAAATTAAAAATATATAATAAAAAATAAAGAATAGATTTTCTATGATAATTACTCGGAACCTAACCTTCACAAACAAAGAAAAATTGCTTACGTACCTTCACAAACAAAGAAAAACCTCCCCATAGGTGATCTCATCCACATAAAACACATATCACCTTTTATCCACATCCACATACCACCTCTCATCCACATACTGCATACCGCAAACAAAGAAAAACCTCCCCATAGGTGATCTCATCCACATAAAACACATATCACCTTTTATCCACATCCACATACCACCTCTCATCCACATACTGCATACCGCAAATACGGATCACCTCCCCATAGGTGATCTCATCCACATACCGCAAATATGGATCACCTCCCCATTTCATAAATATGGATCATTGATAAAACACCGTTATCAACGGATATCTAATTTGAAAATTAAAAATATATAAATAAATAATTTGAAATTAAAAATATATAATAAAAATAAAGAATAGATTTTCTACGATAATTACTCGGAACCTACCTTCACAAACAAAGAAAAATTGCTTACCTACCTTCACAAACAAAGAAAAATGGCTTACTCGGAACCTACCTTCACAAACAAAGAAAAATTGCTTACCTACCTTCACAAACAAAGAAAAATTGCTTCTTGGAGGAAGATTATAATATCACATTATAATATCGCATTTAATGTTCTACGTGATCTCTTTGACCATATCTAAAAGAGATGGGTCTTACAAATATCAAGTTTTTATAAAGTGAAAATGGTAATTGTGTTGGTCTAGGTGGAAGACCCCAACTCCCTAAATATAAACTTTGGAACAAGTTTAAGGAGACTCGTTATTCAACATGCCAAATATAAATTCTTGAACCGATCATCTCCCATCCACATACCGCAAATACTCACCTCCCCATACCGTAAATATGGAACGTTGATAAAACACAAATCTAATTTTAAAAAAAATAAAAATAATAAAGAACGAATTTCTAAGAATTCCACAAAATTACTCTGAACCTACCTTCAGAGACAAATTATTCCACACAATTACTTGGAGGAAGATTATTAGATCACATTTAATGTTATAAGTGATGGCTTTGACAATAGCCAAAAAAAAGATGGGTTTTAAAAATATAAAGCTTTTTTAAAGTGACAATGGTGATTCTGGTCTAAGTGGAAGCACCCAACTCCGTAAATATAAATTCTTGGAACAAGCTTACGCACCCAACTCCGTAAATATAAATTCTTGGAACAAGCTTACGGAGACTCAATGTTATAAATTCTTGGAACAAGTTTAAGGAGACTCATTGTAATTCAACATGCCAAATTTCCCCACTATCTGTAACTTACTTCCGCCGTTGTCACTTCATTTATAACTTACTTCATAAATACTTGGAACAAGTTTGAGTTTAAGGAGACCCATTATTTCAAAGCTATCTGTAACTTACTTTGGCTCTGTAACTTACTTCGGCCGTTGTTACTTCACTTATAACTTACTTCATAAATACTTGGAACAAGTTTGAGTTTAAGAAGACCCATTATTTCAAAGCTATCTGTAACTTACTTTGGCTCTGTAACTTACTTCGACCTTTGTTACTTCATTTATAACTTACTTCATAAATACTTGGAACAAGTTTGAGTTTAAGAAGACCCATAATTTCAAAGCTATCTGTAACTTACTTCGGCCGCTGTCACTTCATTTATAACTTACTTCATAAATACTTGGAACAAGTTTGAGTTTAAGGAGACCCATTATTTCAAAGCTATCTGTAACTTACTTTGGCTCTGTAACTTACTTCGGTCGTTGTTACTTCATTTATAACTTACTTTATAAATACTTGGAACAAGTTTGAGTTTAAGAAGACCCATTATTTCAACGCTATCTATAACTTACTTTGGCTTTTGTGTTCCCCGCTATCTATAACTCACTTATGTGACCTCATTTATGTGACCTCATACCAGCAACCTCCTTTATAGGTTAAGAAAAATGCTTAATCTATGTGACCTCATACCATGAACCTCCTCCTCTCTATATGAGAGGAAAGATGCTTCGGCTGTTGTCACTTCATTTATAACTTACTTCATAAGTCCTTGGAATAAGTTTGAGTTTAAGGTGACTCATTATTTCAACGCTATCTGTAACTTACTTTGGTCGTTGTGTTCCCCGCTATGTATAACTCACTTACGTGACCTCATACCAGCAACCTCCTTTATAGGTTAAGAAAAATGCTTAATCTATGTGACCTCATACCATGAACCTCCTCTTCCCTATAGGAGAGGAAAGATGCTTAATCTATGTGACGTTCTTAAGAAGAAATAAGATGCTTAATCTATGTAACATTATTGAGAAGAAATCTCTCTTTCTTGCCTTTGAGAAATTGAAAAAACTCTGAGAGATTCTGAGAGACTGCAAAAACATAAGAGATTGGAAAATAAACCTTGGAGAGATTGAAGAAAAAACAAATTGCTCTCACCGACCCACAACTTCTTTCTTGCCTCAATAGTCAGCAACCTCCTCTAGCTTAAGAAAGATGCTTAATCTGACACTCAATCTATGTGACGTTCTTAAATGAAGAGTCAGCAACCTCTCTTTCTTGCCTTCGAGAAATTGAATGAAACAACCTCTCACTCTTTCTTGCATCTGAGAGGTTGAAAAAACAGATTGAAAAAAAAACCTAGGAGATTGAAAAAGTAACCTTTGAGAGATCGAAAAACAAAAAAGCAGGTTTCTCTTAACAACCCCAATTGTGGAAGGAAATGTAAATGTAACTAGGCTCGGTATTCAACCAAAAAACAGGTTGAAAAAAACCTAGGAGATTGAAAAAGAAACCTTTGAGAGATAGAAAAACAAAAAAAACAGGTTGCTCTTAACACCCTCTTAACGACCCAACTGTTGAAGGAAACAAAAAAAACAGGTTGCTCTTAACACCCTCTTAACGACCCAACTGTTGAAGGAAACAAAAAGAACAGGTTGCTCTTAACACCCTCTTAAGAGCCCAACTGGTCTTCAACAAAAAAACAGGTTGAAAAACAGGTTGCTCTTAACACCCTCTTAAGAAACTGTTGAAGGAAATGTGCAAAAAAACAGGTTTTTTTGTTGAAGGAAATGTACAAAAAAACAGGTTGAAAAACAGGTTGCTCTTAACACCCTCTTAAGAGCCCAAGAGTTGAAGGAAATGTAACTAGAAGGAAATGTAACTAGGCTCGGTCTTCAACAAAAAAACAGGTTGAAAAACAGGTTGCTCTTAACACGTTCTTAAATGAAGAGTCAGCAACCTCTCTTTCTTGCCTTCGAGAAATTGAATGAAACAACCTCTCACTCTTTCTTGAGAACAACCTCTCACTCTTTCTTGCATCTGAGAGGTTGAAAAAACAGATTGAAAAAAAAAACCTAGGAGGTTGAAAAACAAAAAAGCAGGTTGCTCTTAACAACCCCCAACTGTGGAAGGAAATGTAAATGTAGGATCGGTCTTCAACCAAAAAACAGGTTGAAAAAAACCTAAAAAAAACCTAGGAGATTGAAAAAGAAACCTTTGAGAGATTGAAAAACAAAAAAACAGGTTGCTCTTAACACCCTCTTAAGAGCCCAACTGTTGAAGGAAATGTAACTAGGCTCAGTCTTCAACAAAAAAACAGGTTGCTCTTAACACGCTCTTAAGAGCCCAACTGTTGAAGGAAATGTAACTAGGCTCAGTCTTCAACAAAAAAACAGGTTGAAAACAAAAAAACAGGTTGAAAAACAGGTTGCTCTTAACACCCTCTTAACGACCCAACTGTTGAAGGAAACAAAAAAAACAGGTTGCTCTTAACACCCTCTTAAGAGCCCAACTATTGAAGGAAATGTAACTACGCTAGGTCTTCAACAAAAAAACAGGACAGGTTGAAAAAAACCTAGGAGATTGAAAAAGAAACCTTTGAGAGATTGAAAAACAAAAAAACAGGTTGCTCTTAACACCCTCTTAAGAGCCCAACTGTTGAAGGAAATGTAACTAGGCTAGGTCTTCAACAAAAAAACAGGACAGGTTGAAAAAAACCTAGGAGATTGAAAAAGAAACCTTTGAGAGATTGAAAAACAAAAAAACAGGTTTCTCTTAACACCCTCTTAACGACCCAATTGTTTAAAGAAATGTAACTAGGCTCGGTCCACCCTCTTAACGACCCAATCGTTTAAGACAAAAAAACAGGTTGCTCTTAACACCCTCTTAACGACCCAATTGTTTAAGGAAATGTAACCAGGCTCGGTCCACCCTCTTAACGACCCAATCGTTTAAGTTACTAACTAGGCTCAGTCTTCAACAAAAAAACAAGTTGGAAAAAAACCTAGGAGATTGAAAAAGAAACCTTTGAGAGATTGAAAAACAAAATACAAAAAACAAAAAACAGCAGGTTGAAAAAAACTTAGGAGATTGAAAAAGAAACCATTGAGAGATTGAAAAACAAAAAACAAAAAAACAGGTTGCTCTTAACGACCCAACTGTTCAAGGAAATGTAATTAGGCTCGGTCTTCAACAAAAAAACAGGTTGCTCTTAGTGACCCTCCTAAGACCCAACTGTTGAAGGAAATGTAACTAACTGTTCACGAGAACAACCCAACTGTTGAAGGAACTGTTGAAGGAAATGTAACTAGGCTCTATGGAAATGTAACTAGGCTCGGTCATAGACGTACTTTTGATATTTGTAAAAATTAACTAGGCTCAGTCTTCATAAATGTACTTTTGATATTTGTACTTATTTAAGAAAAGAAATATTATTTTTATAATATATGTCAATGACTTTCTTGCTCATTGAAATAGGTCTAGCACATGTCAAAGTGCTATAAGTGAATATATAAATCTCAAAAAAATATTGCAGGCCTTAAGGGCATTTTACATCATGTATAGATATATATATTTAAGTTAAAAAGGATAACCTCCAAGCAAAGTCAAGTCTACTCCCATGCAGTTTACATCATGTATAGATATATATATTTAAGTTAAAAGGGATAACCTCCAAGCAAAGTCAAGTCTACTCCCATGACACCATCAAGGAGCTCCTTCAAAGGATACTACACCACCATGGAATCTATCCAAATTCTGCTCAACAAATCAGCCTCCAATACAGTCCTCAAAGTCGGCCTACAAGTCAGCCTAATATATGTCAGGCTCCAATACAGCCCTCAAAGTTGGCCTACAAGCAGTCAATCAAGTCGACCGAAGAAGAAGAATACACATATGCTTATACGCACTAATAAGAAGAAGAAGAAGTGCACTAATAAGAAGAAGTAAAAATACTCCACAAATTGTTATCAAGTAATGAAAAATCACACTACACTACTTTGCCCTAAATTCTTCAACGTGGTATTAGGGCGTAGGTGACACATCAAAGAAAGGAAAGCTCAAGAACACTCATCAAGGAGAAGTATTTACAAAGTTGAAGCATCAAGCCTAGAAGTCTCAATCACTTCAAGGACAAGAAGGGTCTACAATCGATCACTCATCAAAGAGGTCTACAAAGCAGTCTACAAAGTTAGAAGAAGATCCTTACATAAAGGCACCTACAAAAGAAGAACAGATTGACGCAGGACCTACATCAAGATACAAGTCTTCTCATCATCAAGCAAGTCCAGTTGAAGAAGGCAACTTCAAGAACATCAAAATCCAAGGAAGACAAGCCATGAAGCCTTCAAGGAGGAAGCAAAATCCATTTCATCTCAAAATCTATTAAGTAGGTACATGTCCCCTTCTGAATTTACATCAATGTCTTTTTGCAAGGAAAGCACTAAATTCGTAGGTATCAATAAATTTCTTGCATGGAAGAAGAGGACTAATCTACTTCTCAAGGAGAATGGACTCCTAGAACATGTCAAATGCAAGAAGAGGACTAATCTACTTCTCAAGGAGAATGGACTCCTAGAACATGTCAAATGGAATATCATTATACCTGCAACGGAACAAACTCAAGCCTTAGCCAAGTACAATAAGGATGAGACAAGAGCTCAAAGGATTATAATAGAATCAAAGACTCTCTCATTCCTTATGTCTCTAAACAAACTCAAGCTTTAGCCAAGTACAATAAGGATGAGACAAGAGCTCAAAGGATTTTGATAGAATCAATCAAAGACTCTCTCATTCCTTATGTCTCCAAATTCAACTAGAAATCGATAGAAATTTATGATAAACTAGTAGAGCTATTCTCGGTATCCACAACCGGAGAAGTAATATCTTTGAGGAATGAATTGTACAATATGAAGATAACAAAGGAAGGAATAGCTCCATTCCTTATGTCTCTAAACAAACTCAAGCTTTAGCCAAGTACAATAAGGATGAGACCAGAGCTCAAAGGATTTTGATAGAATCAATCAAAGACTCTCTCATTCCTTATGTCTCCAAATTCAACTAGAAATCGATAGAAATTTATGATAAACTAGTAGAGCTATTCTCGGTATCCACAACCGGAGAAGTAATATCTTTGAGGAATGAATTGTACAATATGAAGATAACAAAGGAAGGAATAGCTCCCTACTTAATGAAAATCTCTGAAATGAGAGATCAACTTCAAAAACTTGGAGAAGTCATGTCTGACAGAGAGATGACAACTGTAGTACTCAATGCTCTACTTGAGGATTGGCACAACTTCACATCAAGCATATATGCCAAGAAGGAAGCAACCACACTCAGTGAAATGTGGTCTCTATGCAGGAGAGAGGAAACCAGACTTAAAGCAAAGGAAGATGTGGAACCAAAGCAGCAAGCATTTGCTACCATGGCCAAGAGACAGGGAAAATTCGGCAGAAGACAAACAACAAAGACATGCCCAAAATCCAATGTTTTGGATGCCAAGAATATGGACACTACAAAAGGAATTGTCCTAAGCTTAAGGAGGACAACAACAACAAAAGGAAGAGGGAAGAAGCTCACATAACTCAAGAGAGACAAGAAGAAGGAAAGAAGCACAAGAAGGAAGATCCTCCAGATCTATGACTAGGTCAAACTCTTCACTTCTAGACTTCTTTCAAAGTTTTGAGTAGGATAGGAGCATGTAGGAATAAATTAAAATTAGGAAGATCCTCCAAATCTCTACTATGACTAGGTCAAACTCTTTACTTCTAGATTTTTTTCAATGTTTTGAGTAAGATCTCTACTATGACTAGGTCAAACTCTTTACTTTTAGATTTTTTCTAAGTTTTGAGTAAGATAGGAGCATGTAGGAATAAATTAAAATTGCATGGCTAAAAACATCCTCTATAATCTACAGGCATGATGTAGATAGAACATAGAGTTCTAGATACTCATGAAGATGTAGCATTTATGATAAGAACAAAAATGCATGAGTATAAATGTCTTCCAAAATACAGGAGGAGCATGGAGATATAGCTCAAGATATTCATGAAGAAGAAGCATACCTAATATAGGACCTCATCCACAATAAAAGAGAAAGAAAAATTAATCATGATTAAGAATTAGAAGACCTCCATCATCAAGAGAAAAGGAACATTTGCAAGGCAAGGGTATTTAAGAGCCTATAATGGAATCTTCAAAAGAAGGTTCATGGAACAAACCCTATAATGGAATCTTCAAAAGAAGGTTCATGGACCAAAGCAAATGTCTCATTGGGAATCCCATTCATGGGATTCAAGAAAAGGATGATATGCAAGCAAGCTAAAATGAAGCAAGAAGGGCCACACCAAAGGAGAATCAAGATGAGGTATGTATGCATCAAAGTTTAGTCATGTTATCATGAGGTATGTATGCATCAAAGTTTAGTCATGTTATCATTTGTATATTGTTGAGTCATGGGAATAGTTCTATAACAGGATCAAGTATGGAATAATCTCTTTCACCAAAGGACATGCTCGAAGGCATGTACTACAATGCAATGAAGGTCAACAAAAGAATATGCTCACATAAGGAGTATAACAAAAGAATATGCTCACATAAGGAGTATAAGATTGTTGATTAAGAAGCAAGAAGAAATGCTGACAAGTCCAGGAAGCAAGCAATGATGGAATGTTCTCATTGGGAATCCCATTCGTGGGCTTCAAGAAAAGGATGATATGCAAGCAAGCTAAGATGAAGCAAGAAGGGCCACACCAAAGGAGGATCAAAGGAGAATCGAGATGAGGTATGTATGCATCAAAGTTTAGTCATGTTATCATGAGGTATGTATGCAAAGTTTAGTCATGTTATCATTTGTATATTATTGAGTTATGGGAATAGGAGGTATGTATGCATCAAAGTTTAGTCATGTTATCATTTGTATATTATTGGGTCATGGGAATAGTTCTATAACAAGATCAAGTATGAAATAATCTCTTTCACCAAAGGACATGCTCGAAGGCATGTACTACAATGCAATGAAGGTCAACAAAAGAATATGCTCACATAAGGAGTATAAGATTGTTGATTAAGAAGCAAGAAGAAATGTTGACAAATCCACGAAGCAAGCAATGATGGAATGCTCTCACATGAAGAGCATTAGATGGTTGACCTATCTATCTGAGAAGAAGCAAATGAAGAAATAGATCAAGCATGTGGAAGAACACCATGATCACCAAGAATCACTATCTGACAAGATACTTTGAAGAACAACTCTGATAAAGGAAGAAAGAACCGTTGACAGCTATGAAGGCCTTGGAGATATAAAAGTTGTAGATAATTGATTCTACTCTATAGGCCTTGGAGATATAAAAGGTGTAGATAATTGATTCTACTCTATAGAGATGCCGTGATGAAGAAGCCATCCAACAAAAGAAAAAGCAATGTTGGAGCAATATCAGGATAAAGTCATAATGGGTTACGAGGTCAAAGCATGTAAACAAGCAAGTACATCAAAAGTATCCATGAGAAGAATTTTCTGGAACATGGACAAAATGACAAAAGAGTTTTCTACTCTATAGGCCTTGGAGATATAAAAGGTGTAGATAATTGATTCTACTCTATAGAGATGTCGTGATGAAGAAGCCATCCAACAAAAGAAAAAGCAATGTTGAAGCAATATCAGGATAAAATCATAATGGGTTACGAGGTCAAAGCATGTAAACAAGCAAGTACATCAAAAGTATCCATGAGAAGAATTTTCTGGAACATGGACAAAATGACAAAAGAGTAGCCAAGATGACAAGAAAACCTAATGAATGACAAGAAAGCCACTTTCCACGAAGAAAGCATCACATGATAAACCAAGGAGGAAAGTGATCGATGGATGGTGCCCTACCTAGAAAAAGTTCGAACAAAGACTTCATGACATCAAAGAAAGGAAGGAGATCAAGCAATTGAATGGCCCCCGAAGAAGTTGTTGATAAATGAAAGAGTCCCTAGTTAAGAGGGGCCTCTAACAAGTCCTTGATCAAGAGGGAGTTTTGGATCACCCATGATTACAAAAGAGTGACAATTGTGTTTTCCATTTTATGGGTCATGCACTAGACCAGGACTAACAGCCGTAAGTCTAGCTGAAGGCCATGAATGGAAATGTAGACACTACATTCTTGTCTTCACTTGGGAAGAAAGAATGGGAGGATTAGGTAATCATATGGCATTTGATACTCTTTGACAGGGAAAATTTTAGGGGCTAATATTCGTAACTGAGCTAATTTTCCATGCTTTTTCCAACAAAAAAAAGATTCGTTAATTTCCATTTTTTCTAAAAATTATTCGCCCAAATTTTATATTCTAAAATTGTTTTATACCTTAAAAGAAGCCAAAAATTTATATAAACGATATAAAAATTTTATAAATTTGAATATTTTTACAAACAATTGCCAAACATTTTACAAATTGCATATTATGTACTAGTGAGATTCGCCAAGGTTTCTAAACTTTAAAATAAATTTTCATCCTTAAAATTTTCCTTGCTCTTTGAGGATGTTTAGGGCATCAAAAACAAGAGTAGGCAAGAGGACTGATATTCTTTGAGGTCATACCCGAAGAACACTCGACTGGGTATGTACCTTGAGAGACAATGATGAAGGTATCTATAAATCATTGGTCTCGCCAGCATTGTAGTTCATGGTCTTGTAAAAAGATGGAGTTGTTAATCAAGGCCTTGCACTATGACAGTGCTGATGAATATGATGCTATAACAAATGGATTGCTAATCTGGTTTCTCTTATGTGAATTCTTCAAGATTGATAATAGTCTAACACCTTGTAATGTTGTATGGATAGCTCCCTAGTTAAGGAGTGTTGAAGGAAATGTAACTAGGTTCAATCTTCATTAATGTACTTTTGATATTTGTACTTATTAAAGAAAAGAAATATTATTTTTATAATATATGTTAATGAGTTTCTTGCTCATTGATATAGGTCTAGCACATGTCAAAGTGTTATGACATGTGCTATAGGTGAATCAAATAGTCAAAATAAAATATTGACTAACCTCCAAGCAAAGCCTACTCTACTCCTATGACATCATCAAGAAGCTCCTTCAAAGCATACTACACCACCATGGAATCTATGCGAAGTCTCCTCACCAAATCATCCTCCAATACAGCCCTCAAAGTCGACCTACAAGCAGTCAATCAAGTCAGCCTACAAGTTGGCCTAAATGGAGGGGCAGTCTTTGCAATTAACCTCTATTTATAAAGGTTGTTCGCTCCAAATACAACACATCGATTTAGCTCTAAAATCCGCAAGAGAAAGAGAACAAGAAGGACAAAGGACGCTGAGCTAAAGGATCTACTAGGTAGCTAAGTAAGGAGGAAGAACAACGAAGATTGAGGGACTTTTTTCTAGGGTATACACGGTCACACGTGCAAGGAAATGAAGGATAGTATGCGGCTATATCAGCAGTGAAATCACAGTCATATATTCTTCCTTGTTTGGGCTAGTAACTTATAGGCCTATAAGGCCACATACTCGAGCAAAGAAGAAGGTCTCTCAAACGAAGGAAAAAGAAGCTAAAACATAAGGGAAACCTCCCACACATGCAAGAAGCTAGGGGTGCAATACCACTATATCAAGTCTGCACTATACATCAAAAAGAAGCTCGATTGGGTTAAGAAAAAGAAGGTATCCTCTTGGTGAAGGATCTCACTAAGGGTCAAAAGGAGGAGTAAAAGAACGAAGTGTCAAAAGGAGGACAAAGTGTTGGAGAATAAAGTCCCAAAAGAAGTGCCGGAAGAAGTATTGGGAAATAAGGTGCAGAAAGATAGAAGGACTTGACTTGTGCTTGGAGGATACCCTTGTTAGGGGTCTAGGGCTTGGAATTAATCAATAGAAGCTCCAATAAGAGAAATTCACTAAAGGGTTTTCCTCTCGAGAGAAGAGAGGTTTTGGCCCTGGCAGAGAGCCAACATCTTAAGTTCTTGTTTTATGTTTTGGTAGCAGTTTGATGAAGCATACACATGCACTAATAAGAAGAACAATAAGCTAATAAGGAAAATTAAAAATACTCCACAAATTGTTATCAAGTAACGAAGAATCACACTATACTAATTTGCCCTAGATTCTTCAACACCAACCTCCTCTCAACGAAACCCAACCTCCTCTCAACAACCTCCTCTCTAGCTTAAGAAAGATGATTAATCTATGTGACATTCTTAAATGAATAGTCACAACCTCTCTCTTACTTGCGAGCAACCTCGATGCTTACTCTGATGTTTAAGCTATGTGACATTCTTAAATGAATAATCAGACCTCTCTTTCTTGCTAGCAACCTCGATGCTTACTCTAATGCTTAAGCTATGTGATATTTTTAAATGAATAGTCAAAGAAAAAGAAAGAATTTAAAAAAGCTTCAGAAAATTAAAAGAAAAAGAAAGAACATAAACAAACAACCAAAACAACAACAAAAACAAAAAAACAAAAAAAACCTTCAAAAAATAAAAATAAAAAACAGACCCACAATCTCTTTCATGCCTCAATAGTCTCTTTCTTGCCTCTAAGAAATTGAGAGGCCTATCTCAAAAAGCTTTAGAAAATTAAAAGAAAAAGAAAGAATTAAAAAAAAAAAAAAAAAAACAAACAAACCTTGAAAAACAAAAATGAAAAATAGACCCACAATCTCTTTCTTGCCTCAATAGTCTCTTTCTTGCCTCTAAGAAATTGAGACAGCCTATCTCTGGATTGGGAGAGAAACCTTGGAGAGATTAAAAATAAACAAGTTGCTCTCAACAACCCACAACCTCTTCATTTTTTTGCCTTGATAGTGTCTTTCTTTCCTCTTCATCTTTTTTGCCTCAAGTTTCTTTCTTTCCTCTTTTATCTTTTTTGCCTTAATAGTCTCTCTCTTTCCTTTGAGAAATTGAAACAACCTCACTCTTGGCCTTTCAGAGATTTAAAAAAACCAAGTTGCTCTCAACAACCCACAACCTCTTTCTTTCCTCAATAGTCTTTTTCTTGCAACTGAGCAATTAAAAAAGCCAAGTTGCTCTCAACAACCCACAACCTCTTTCTTTCCTCAATAGTCTTTTTCTTGCCACTTGGCAATTGAAACCACCTCTCTGAGAAATTGAAAAAAAAACAAACAAACAAACCCACAATCTCTTTCATGCCTCAATAGTATCTTTAAGTCTATTTTTTGCCTCTGGGAATTGAAACCACCTCTCACAAAAAAAAAGCTTTAGAAATTAAAAGAAAAAGAAAGAATTTAAAACAAACAAACAAAAACTTTAAAAAAATAAAAATAAAAACAGACCCACAATCTCTTTCATGTCTCAATAGTCTCTTTCTTGCCCACAATCTCTTTCATGTCTCAATAGTCTCTAATCTCTTTCATGTCTCAATAGTCTCTTTCTTGCCCACAATCTCTTTCATGTCTCAATAGTCTCTTTCTTGCCCACAACCTCTTTCATGTCTCAATAGTCTCTTTCTTGCCTCTAAGAAATTGAAATAGCCTATCTATGGATTGAGAGAGAAACCTTGGAGAGATTAAAAATAAACAGGTTGCTCTCAACAACCCACAACCTCTTCATCTTTTTTGCCTTAATAGTCTCTTTCTTTCCTCTTCATCTTTTTTGCCTCGAGTTTCTTTCTTTCCTCTTTATCTTTTTTGCCTTAATAGTCTCTCTCTTTCCTTTGAGAAATTGAAACAACCTATCCTGCCTTATGAGAAATTGAAACAACCTATCCTGCCTTATGAGAAATTGAAACAACCTCTCTCTTGGCCTTTTAGAGAGAGAAAACCAAGTTGCTCTCAACAACCCACAACCTCTTTCTTTCCTCAATAGTCAAAAAACCAAGTTGCTCTCAACAACCCACAACCTCTTTCTTTCCTCAAAGTCTTTTTCTTGCCACTGAGAAATTGAAACCACCTCTCTTAGAAATTGAAAACAAAAAAAAACAAACCCACAATCTCTTTCATGCCTCAATAGTCTCTTTAAGGCAAACTATTTTCTTGCCACTGAGAAATTGAAACAACCTCTCTCTTGGCCTTTCAGAGAGAGAAAACCAAGTTGCTCTCAACAACCCACAACCTCTTTCTTTCCTCAATAGTCAAAAAACCAAGTTGCTCTCAACAACCCACAACCTCTTTCTTTCCTCAAAGTCTTTTTCTTGCCACTGAGAAATTGAAACCACCTCTCTTAGAAATTGAAAACAAAAAAAAACAAACCCACAATCTCTTTCATGCCTCAATAGTCTCTTTAAGGCAAACTATTTCCTTGCCACTGAGAAATTGAAACCACCTCTCTTAGAAATTGAAAACAAAAAAAAAACAAACCCACAATCTCTTTCATGCCTCAATAGTCTCTTTAAGGCAAACTATTTTCTTGCCACTGAGAAATTGAAACCACCTCTCTTAGAATTTGAAAACAAAAAAAAAAACAAACCCACAATCTCTTTCATGCCTCAATAGTCTCTTTAAGTCTCTTTTTTGCCTCAATAGTCTCTTTAAGTCTCTTTTTTGCCTCTAGGAATTGAAACCACCTCTCACCAAAAAAGCTTCAAAAAATTAAAAGAAAAAGAATGAATTTAAAACAAACAAACAAAACGTTAAAAAAAAAGACCCACAATCTCTTTCATGTCTCAATAGCCTCTTTCTTGCCTCTAAGAAATTGAAACAGCCTATCTCTGGATTGAGAGAGAAACCTTAGAGAGATTAAAAATAAACAGGTTGCTCTCAACAACCCACAACCTCTTCATCTTTTTTCCCTTAATAGTCTCTTTCTTTCCTCTTCATCTTTTTTCTTTCCTCTTTATCTTTTATGCCTCTGAGAAATTGAGACAACCTCTCTTGCCTCTGAGAAATTGAGACAACCTCTCTCTTGATTGAGAGAGAAACCTTTGAGAGATTAAAAAAAAATACAAGTTGCTCTCAACAACCCACAACCTCTTTCTTGCTTAATACTCTTTCTTTCCTTTGAGAAATTGAAACAACTTATCTTGCCTCTTTCTTGCCTATGAGAAATTGAAACAACCTCGATTGATAGAAACCTTTAAGAGATAAACAAAATATGAAAGAAAAAAAAAAACAGGTTGCTCTCAACAACCCACAACCTCTTTCTTGCTTAATAGTCATTTTCTCGCTTTGAACAACCTCTCTCTTGCCTCAACCTAGGAAGCCTCAACCTCCTTTCTAGGTTGAGAAAGATGCTCCTCAACCTCTCTCTTGCCTCCTAGGTGGAGGCCTCTCTAGGTTAAATAAAAATGCTTAATCTATGTGACCTTATTTCTTAACCTCTCTTGCCTCAACTTAGGCATCTCCAGGTTGGGAACCTTTGGAAGATTGAAAAAGAAAGTGGGTTAAATAAAAATGCTTAATCTATGTGACCTTATTTCTTAACCTCTCTTGCCTCAACTTAGGCATCTCTAGGTTGGGAACCTTTGGAAGATTGAAAAAGAAAGTGTGAGGTTGAGAAAGATGCTCCCTCAACCTCCTCTAGGTTGAGAAAAATGCTTAATCTATATCTAGCAACCTATCTCTTACTTTTGAGAAATTGAAAAAATCTAGCAACCTATCTCTTACTTTTGAGAAATTGAAAAAATAAACTGTGAAAAACTAAAACAAAAACCAGGTTCCAATGCCCCACAACCTCTCTGTGAGATTGAAAAAGAAACCAGGTTGCTCTCATCACCTACAACCACAGAGATTGAAAAAGAAACCAGGTTGCTCTCAACAACCCTCAACCTCTCTCTTGCCTCACAGAGTCTGTGAGGAAGAAAGAGCTCCCTCAACCTCCTCTCTAGGTTGAGAAAAATGCTTAATCTGTAGCTAGCAACCCCCCTCTCTTACTTTTGAGAAATTGAAAAAAAAACCATGAAAAACTAAAACACAGAAACCAGGTTCCTCTCAATGACCCACACCCTCTCTTAACTCAACCTCCCTGTGAGATTGAAAAAGAAACTAGGTTGCTCTCAACACCCACAACCACAGTGATTGAAAAAGAAACCAGGTTACTCTCAACAACCCACAACCTCTCTCTTTCCTCAGAGTCTGTGAGGAAGATTGGAAAACCTATGTGATTGAAGAGAGAGATTGAAAAGAAAATTTGATGTGAGGGAGATTGGAAAACCTATGTGATTGAAGAGAGAGATTGAAAAGAAACATTGAAAAAATTACAGGTTGCTCTCAACCTTTCTTTGATATTGAAAAGACCTTGAAAAGGAAACCAGGTTGCTCAGTTAAGATTGAAAATAGACCTTGAAAAAGAAACCAGGTTGCAACCTCAAATATTTGAGATTGAAAAGAGACATTGAATATTTGAGGTTGAAAAGAGACACCGAAATAGAAACCAAAACCAGGTTGCTCTCAACCTCTATTTGAGATTGAAGAGATACGTTGAAATAGAAACCAGGTTGAGATATTTGAGATTGAAAAGAGACGTTGAAATAGGAACCAGGTTGCTCTCAACCTCTATTTGAGATTGAAAAGAGACATTGAAATAGAAACCAGGTTGCTCTCAACCTCTCTTTCTTTTGAGGGATTGAAAGGACAAACAATTTGACCAATTGCTTTTGAAGGTAATCACCAATTACAAATTTACCCGATAGAAACCAGGTTGCTCTCAACCTCTCTTTCTTTTGAGGGATTGAAAGGACAACAAATTTGACCAATTGCTTTTGAAGGTAATCCCCAATTACAAATTTACCCTCAAATATTTGAGATTGAAAAGAGATATTGAATATTTGAGGTTGAAAAGAGACACTAAAATAGAAACCAAAACCAGGTTGCTCTCAACCTCTCTTTGAGATTGAAGAGATGCGTTGAAATAGAAACCAGGTTGAGATATTTGAGATTGAAGAGAGACGTTGAAATAGAAACCAGGTTGCTCTCAACCTCTCTTTCTTTTAAGGGAACCAATTTGACCAATTGCTTTTGAAGGTAATCCCCAATTACAAATTTACCCGATCAAAACCAGACCTCTATTTGAGATTGAAAAGAGACATTGAAATAGAAACCAGGTTGCTCTCAACCTCTCTTTCTTTTGAGGGATTGAAAGGACAACCAATTTGACCAATTGCTTTTGAAGGTAATCCCCAATTACAAATTTACCAGATTGAAGAGAGACGTTGAAATAGAAACCAGGTTGCTTTCAACCTCTATTTGAGATTGAAAAGAGAGGTTGAAATAGAAACCAGGTTGCTTTCAACCTCTATTTGAGATTCAAAAGAGACATTAAAATAGAAACCAGGTTGCTCTCAACCTCTCTTTCTTTTGAAAGATTAAAAGGACAACCAATTTGACCACTCTCTTGCTCTCAACCTCTTTTTCTTTTGAGTGATTGAAACGACAACCAATTTGACCAAATACTTTCTTTTGAGTGATTGAAAGGACAACCAATTTGACCACTCTCTTTCTTTTTGAGGAACTGAAAGGACAACCAATTTGACCAAATGCTTTTGAAGGTACCCGGTTGCTTTCAACCTCTATTTGAGATTCAAAAGAGACATTGAAATGGAAACCAGGTTGCTCTCAACCTCTCTTTCTTTTGAGGGATTAAAAGGACAACCAATTTGACCACTCTCTTGCTCTCAACTTCTTTTTCTTTCGAGTGATTGAAAGAGACAACCAATTTGACAGAATACTTTCTTTTGAGTGATTAAAAGGACAACCAATTTGACCACTCTCTTTCTTTTTGAGGGAGTGAAAGGACAACCAATTTGACCAAATGCTTTTGAAGGTAATCCCCAATTACAAATTTACTCACTTACTCCATTAAAGAGTAATGGATAAACGATTTGACCTGGTTTAGCCTATCAGAATGCTAAAAGAGACGGGCCTTACATATATGAAGTTTTTATACCCTATAAAATTTGATGGTGTCAACG
Source organism: Pinus taeda (assembly GCA_000404065.3). Taxonomy (NCBI): domain Eukaryota; kingdom Viridiplantae; phylum Streptophyta; class Pinopsida; order Pinales; family Pinaceae; genus Pinus; species Pinus taeda. Next base: position 26,744 of record APFE030497623.1, on the reverse strand, counting down.
TTGATTATGTTAGGTATATCAGAATGCTAAAAGGGACGGATCTTTAAATATATGAAGTTTTTATACCCTAAAAAGTTAATGGTGTCAATGTTGATTATGTTGGTATAAGTGGAAGCACCGAACTCCATAAACACAAATTCTAAGAACAAGTTTAAGGATGCCCAACATGTCAAACTTCCCCACATTAATGGTATCACAAAAATTCTAAGAACAAGTTTAAGGATGCGCAACATGTCAACTTCCCCACATAAATGGTATCAATGTTGATTATGTTGGTATAAGTGGAAGCGCCCAACTCCATAAAAACAAACATAAACACAAATTCTAAGAACAAGTTTCACGGACACCCAACATGTCCAATTTCCCCACTTCATCTGTAACTTACTTTGCTTTTTGTAAATTGTAACTTTTGACTTTTGTAAATTGTAAATTGAGCCAGTTTAGCTAGAGTACTAATGTAAGTTTACAAAAATGGAGAGCTTACAAAATTGAGTAGCTTGGTAACTTCCTTTGACTTTTGTAATTTGGCTTCTAAACTCCGTATGCAGTGAGTTGATAGGTAGTGAAAAGAGAGAGAGTTTTGACTTTTGTAATTTGTCTTCTAAACTACCTATGCAGTGAGTTGATAGGCAGTGAAACGAGAGAGAGTTCCCGGTGTCTATACTAAGACCCAATGTAGAGGCGAGCATCCTACGCTTGCTCTGACATATGAGTGAGGTCTCTAACTGTCCCTTGCTGTTGGTTGATCCTTGTTCAAGGTTCAAATTCAACTAGTGAAAGTTGGATTTGAGACTAGGTATAAATGTGCAGTTGAGTTCCCGGTGTCCATACTAAGACCCAACGTAGAGGTGAGCATCCTACGCTTGCTCTGACGTATGAGTGAGGTCTCTAACCGTCCCTTGCTGTTGGTTGATCCTTGTTCAAGATTCAAATTCAACTAGTAAAAGTTGGATTTGAGACTAGGTATAAATGTGCAGTTGGCGTAGCTACTTCAACTAGTGAAGGTTGGGCTCGAGACTAGGTATAAATGCCCAGTTGACATATAGCTACTTCAACTAGTGAAGGTTGTGTTCGAGACTAGGTATAAATGCCCAGTTGGCGTGGCTACTTCAACTAGTGAAGGCTAGGCTCAAGACTGGGTATAAATGCCCAGTTGGCGTAAGCTACTTCAGTGCGGTTTCGAGCAGGCACCATTTCTTATTTACCCAAGACCCATCCACATTCATATGTCCTAAGTTGAAATGAAACTTTAGAATATATAGCTGAGCTGATACCAGGAACCTCTGTAATGTTCGTAATGTTTAAGAATTGGGTTTTGACTTTTCTAAATTGAGTTTAGCCCCTCAATTAGAGTATATAGTTCATAATGTTGAAAAATTGGGTTTCGACTTTTGTAAATTGAGTTTAGCCCTTGTAAATTTTGGACTTTCGGAAATTTTGTAAATTGAGTCACTTTAAAAATTGGGTTTTGACTTTTGTAAATTGAGTTTAGCCCTTGTAAATTTTGGACTTTCGAAAAATTTGTAAATTGAGTTTTAACTTTTGTACACATTACAGATAAGTTTACAAAATTGAGAGTTGACGAGAATATGCTGTTAATAGCGTGCTTTAGGTTTTCAGTATTTTAAGAGGCCGTGAAAATTTTTATCCAGTAAAGAACTTAAAGAAAAATCCAAGGAAGGAAAGTAAAAGCAGTTCTCATGTATTATCTTTAAAATTAAAGAGAAAACTAGGGAATAGAAATTGTCGTGACAAAAATAAATGGGAAAGAAAAAACATTTTATGCATTTACTTTGTGATGTAACTGGAATTAGGTAAATAAATTACCTCTTGCATGAAGATCCTTTTATCATTTAAGCTCCATGGGAGAAGCTATCACCAGTATTTGATCACCACCTTCCAGGGGAAATTCTCCATTCATCGTAAGTCTGTCAACGCCCATATTGAGGTTAACACTTTCATTAGCTATATCACCAGCATTTGATCACCAACTTCCAGGGGAAATTCTCCATTCATCGTAAGTCTGTCAACGTCGATATTGAGGTTAAGACTTCCATCCGTTGGGAATGGGACCAAACTACCGGCAATCAACCAACAAGCATTACGTTTAACTGACTAAAGAAATCTGCGGTAAAGAGAGAGAACTGGACAAAAGCCCGTATAAGTCATCTGGAGAAGCCTCAAGGTCTGCACAAAAGCAGGATTCGGCACGACGTGCATTTTTTCTCGGGATAAAGAGATGATAAGCTTGGAATCTGATGCAAACCCACCATCCCTCCCTCCATTACCAAGATAGGGTTTCAGTTGTAGATCCAAGAACAGTTGATGGCACGCGAAAGCCACTCTAGTGCCTATCGCACCCATCAAATCCTGGATCGACATTCTAGATGCTACAGCGGAGGTAAGTTATCGTCGATCAGTGTTGCCCTTTAACAATGGCCAGTGCGCTGTTACATCTAACTGTTCTTCGCACGCGAAAGCCACGCCGGTGCCTATCATACCCATCAAATCCTGGATAGTCATTCCAGATGCTACAGCGGAGGTAAGGTATTGTCGATCAGTCTTGCCTTTTCACAATGGCCAGTGCGCTGTTCCATTTAAACCCCAGAAATAGATTGGGATTAACTATTAGGAGGGCACTTGTTTTAGGGTTAGGGTTAGAGAGAGACATTTGGATTAATTATTAGGGAGGCACTTGTTTTAGGGTTAGGGTTAGGGTTAGGGTTAGTTTGGATAACGTGTGGTGATAATATCGGATTAATTATGAGGACACTTAGCTTAGGGTTAGGCTTAGAGACGGAAATTTGGATGTGAGTATGGGTACGCGTGGTCATAATATCGGATTAATGGTTAGGATACTTGGTTTAGGGTTAGTGTTAGAGACAAACATATGGATGTGAGTTTAGCTAAAGTGTGGTGATAATATTTTAATAGCATTCCACCTTTCTAGGAGCAAGGTTAGGAAAATGACTTAGGTGGTCATACTAGAATAATTGCAACTCCTTAGTCCACAAAAATTTATCTAAGACCAATACCAAGGTTGCATAAGAGTCTTGGTTGAGCATTATCTTCATTGTGGGATTGACCAACCATGTAGCAAAAGGACTCCTTTTCTATGAAGTTAATCTCAAGCCTTTAAGGTATGATAATTAAAGCACTCCCTATTTGATCACCTAACCAGTTGTGTGTGATAATCTCTAAGTTGTATTTTGTGGAGGAGGTGTATCGATAAGTTATCGGTAATGTAGTATTTTTTTTGGGGTTGATTTATAGGTTTAATTAGTGCCATGCAAAGTAAACATGGCTAAATTAATGGTAAAATGGAGATCAGGGAATGGGTATGCACTCGAGGAAGGTGAAGGTAGAGTAACACTTGGGAAGTGCATCAAAGGAAGCATGTTGGAAAATTACAATGAAGGATAACTAGTAGTTGCATGTTAAGCTGTGATGAGCCTTAGTTGTATGATGTATTAATATTTTAACGCAAAAGATTGAAGGGGTGTGATGTTGAAATCAAACTCAGTTCAACATGAAATCACAATAACAACAACATTTATGTGTAGAAACCACAAAAGATAAAAGATATATGGTGAACTCTTCAACAAAACCGTAATATAAGCAATTAAAACGCAAAAGTCAAAATAGTGTTCAATGATTATTATAGATAAGATGAACCCATACCATGGTGTCACTTCAAGAAGGAAACATCAACTCAACAACAAAGAAATCATCAACAATAGAGTGAAATTTTAGAGATGCCCTTGGGCTATTATTACTTGATCAAATAATGAATGGAAATGTTTTTTACATGACCCTAGACTTAAATAATAAAGTGGCCAACTTACCCATATATAGGTTCATTAAATCCCTCAATACACCAAGTAGTGGATTAACACATGGCCTTAAGTGAAGATTGCTCATAATCTCACACTCCCTATTACTTTAAATGAGGGGTCATCGAAAAAGATTAAGAGGTACAAATTCAATGGGCATGCCCAATTCAAAAGAGAGATGGTCATAGCTCAAATATACAGAAGAGTGGGCATGAGATGATCCAACTCAAATACAAGTGTGGATGGATATATGAAAATCCAATCATCATCATGAAACTGCTCAACTCTTGAAGAAATGTCACCACTAAATTATCCATCATTTCGGGGAATATAATCCTAATCTATACATTTACTAAGAGTGTGTTGTAAAGAGACATAAATAAAAGATAGTGTAGGTATGAAAGAGAGTGGAAACGCAAGTCAATGTAGAGTTCATTGTAGCTAGAGGAGGAGAGAAGGGGTTTTTTATGACATAACTCAATAAAAAAATGGACCTAATAAGTTGAAAGAATGTTGCCACCAAATTGTTCATCTATTGGAGAAATATTATTAACCTTCTCATCCAATGGAGGAGAGAAGGAAGACAAATCCCTACCATATTGTGCACCTATTGTGAGAGTGATACCATTGAACTACTCACCTGGTGAAGGAGTATTGGAATAAACAGCCTATATAGAAATGAAGAATGTAGCAAGCAATCTATTGAATTGCTAGAAAAAATATCTTTGACCTACTCATCCAATCGATGAGGGAAGGAAAGCATATCCCTATCATACTATTCATTTATTGGGAGAGTAGTATTGCTAAATTGTCCTTCTATATATGTGTTAAAAGAAACATCTTGTATATGAATTATGGATGCAACCATTGATTGGTTCATGTGTTAGAAACAATTCTTGTCAGCGTGTTCATGCAATGAGAGATGATAGGAAGATATATCCTAGGTCCAAATTGGATCATTATATTATTGTCCATCCATCTTGATGCCTCTGAAGTGGAAAAAATGGAGGAATTGACTTATAGAGCCATTTTCACTAGTGGGTCCCAGTTTGGACAATTGGGATCTGAAACCTTTCAAAGGCAGTTTGAGGCGGTAATGAAGTTTTTTGGGGTCCACAAATCCCACATGTGTTATACCCCCTAGTGTTATTCTATACTTAGAGACCTTTCCAACAATGCAAGAAATATGTTAAATGGAATATGTATGCAAAAGTTACGTCGCTCGGAAGTTCACATTCTTGTTTTGTCCACCATGATTTTAGAGGATGCCACGTCAATGTCATTACTCGTGGAAAAGTAGCTAGCCACATGCAGACTATGAAGAAACTCTAGAAGGGTTAAATTTGTAACTCTAGTTGAGAGTTGAAGGAGTCAAACTTAATCCCTAGTGGGCTATCAGGTTGTGTCATAACTAAGTCACTAGGGAGAAAAGGGGTTCCATCTATTCGAGTGCATTTTATTCCACAGTAGAGTAGAGAGTGGTCGGTGAAAAAGCAAAACATTAGGGCTTTGTATTCTAAAGCAACCCATGGGCCACAAGTCTCATGTAACTCCATAGAGAGTACCTTCTCCTTTATATTTGCATTGTCTACATTTCAGACAAATGAGAGAATAGCAATATCGCCTTCTAGCTAGGTTTTCCCTTGAAAGGGTTTCCAATAGCACATCTTAGTGTTCATTGTGATTGTTGTGTGTTTGTATTTCATTGTTCTCTATTCTCCAAAATTTATATATTGCATGCATAAACAACAAAATCAGTAATAACATATCTAAAATTTAAAGGAATTAACCCTTCATAATATAGATTTTGGTTCTTTTGAATAGATAGTTGCGAAGAATTCTCTAGTGGAATATCCACGGCAATTTACATATTAATACTTGTCATATTATGCATATATCAAGGAAGTGGTACTACATTGTCTATTTGAAGACATCTTAGAGGAGACAACTTGTATTAGAGAATAGATAGGAGTGCCCATCTCAAGTAAGAATAGTCGTAGATAAAGTGACAATGAGAAGATTCAACTTCATGTACATGAAATAGCTTGAATACAACTAAGCATGTTGAAATACATCAAGTGTGTAGGTTTATGGATACCTAGTGTTGCGCACTTGAGAGCTTGAAGCTCGAGTATAAGAAGAGAGTGGGTTTATAAATACTCAATTTCACATAGAGTGGTTGTGCCCCAGATATAGAAGAGAGTGGGTTTTAATTTCACCAACTTAAATACAAGCAAGAGTTGGATGATGGGAAGATATATCCTTGCCATACTAGGGATATATCAAGGGAGTGGTACTACATTGTCCTTTTGAAGAGATCTCATAATAAACAACGTTTAATAGAGAAGAAATAGGAGTACCCGCCTCAAGTAAGATTAGTTCTAGCTCAAGTGATAGTGAGAAGATTCAACTCTATGTATATGAAACAACTTGGATATAACCAAGCATGCTCAAACACAATGACTGTGTAGGTTTATGGATACCTAGCTTGGTGTACTTGAGAGATTAAAGTTCAAATATAAGAAGAGAGTGGGTTTATAAATACCCAACTTCACATCAAGTGTTTATGGCCAAAATATAGAAGAGAGTGGGTTTATGATTGCATAGCTCAAATATAAGCAAGAGTTGGTGCATGGATGTCCAACTTAGAAACATGGTTGACCATAGCCAAAAATAAGGGAGAGGGTTAAATACCCATCTCAACATAAGGTTGGCCCTATGCACAACATCCTCCCTAAAAACATACATGAAGCTAGGAAAAGAAAGCATTACATCAAACCTTCTCCCCTTTATTGTTGAACATGTGCTATTTGAAAAACGGGCCTTCCCCAAAATGCCATAGTACTAATACCAAAACAAGTCCATAATTGAGCATACAAAATCCTTTGTAGTGATATGAAAGTAAAATCCACTAAAGTAAGCAAGTCAACTAAAGGAGCACAATTTATTGATGAGACTAAATGATCCAATAAATAAGTACATCCAAAATGGACAAATATCATAATGTGGAATGAAGACAAGATGCATGTCAAAATAATTTAGACATGTATCACAATGTGGAGGACAAAGATCCCCTCAAAAGAAGTTGATCCATTAACAAAAGCCTGCAATCATCCATAGAGTCATCAATAGATTCAAATTTATGTAGCTACATTGTCTAAAATATTTATATCACAAATTGTTACCCTTGCAATTCCATAAATTCTTGAAAAATAAACAATGGAATATTTAGAAAGAAGAATATATCACATAATTTTCTCCCAAAAAGATCCTAAATCAAATATGCTCAAGAGTAAATAACCTTATTGATTAAGACAAGGAAACATTTCAATGACATTAGGGTTAAGGATTACCCTATATATTCCCAAGAAGGAAATATGAGGAAGAGTTTGAAACCCTCAAATAAGAGGCAATCCAAAGAAAAGAAGCCACCAAACAATTGTTTAAATCAAAATGGGAGAGGTGGTCGTCCACAAAAGCCCATAAATATTAAACTAGCAATTGTCCGAAAAGGCACAAAAAGAGAGGCCAATAGGGTTATTAAATTGGAATTGTTGAATTGGAAAAGTTGTAATTTGATTAAAATAATAATTTATGTATAAATGTCCTACTTAAGTAAAAGTTCTCCTTTTGGATAGCTCTTAGTGGCTGACAAGCTTTTTATATGGGAAGTTATCTAGAAGAGATGTTGATTAATTCATTGGTTTTACTTTCAAAAATTTGAAGGAATTTGAAGAGCAAGTATAAAATTACTTTGTGGGATTTGATCCCAAAATCACTGATTTGTAAATACATACTCAATGAAATGTTATTTCGTTGAAACCTTGCACAAATGTTTGATATAAGCAAATAAGCCCAAAAGGTTGAAAGGTTGCAACTAAAACTATAATCAACACCCTCGTAATTCCTAATAGTTGATAGAATCAAGAAAAAATAAGGGAAAAAAAGAAGAGAAAGACACATTCATGATAGCAATAGCAAAGTTACTCATAGTTCGTCATCAAGCACTGTAGAGTACACAATGAAATAGACCAACTACTTGTTTCTTCAATTAACAAAGGATCCTTGTAGAATTTTGATAATAAAAAATTGCTTTGATTTTCATAATTAAGAAAATAATAATTGATAAAAAAATTATATATATCCAAGTCTCAATGTAGAAGATTAATTATTAGTGGGGTTGCTTTGTTCCTATATATTGAAGTTTGAGGTTAAGCATAAGAATTGATAAAACTTGTATATATCTCCAAGTCTCAATGTAGAAGATTAATTATTAGTGGGGTTGCTTTGTTCCTATATACTGATTGATTACTTCACTGGCTATGACAGTATTTGAAAATGTAGGATAAAAGAAACACATAAGTTAGAATAGATCGATTTCTTAGGGCACAAGACAACCTAATTCCAGTGCTTCGTTTATAAGTTCATTCTTGTAGGTTGCCATATAATACTCATTGAGGTTTTGATATATAAGTCATATTCTTTGTTTCATTTATTTGTTTAACATTTGATTCATAAGTTGGATTAGTTTCTTTGATCCAATTACCTTTTAAGTTTTATGTTATATGTGTATGGTTATATGTGTAGTTGCATAGTATTTGAGGTTTTGATCTATAAGTCAGATTCTTTGTTTCATTTATTAGTTTAACATTTGATTCATAAGTTGGATTAGTTTCTTTGATCCAATTACCTTCTAAGTTTTATGTTATATGTGTTATTGCATAGTATTTAATGGTTGCAATAAAAAATAATATTATTTTTGAAGTGGAAAGAAGCATTGTTGTTGGAGGACTGACTCTGGGACTGTAATGGGTAAAAAAAGGAGTTTCCAGAGGGAGAACTTATTCCATTGTTTTGTATATAAAAATTGGGTTTGTTGTGTAGGTAAATCCCCTCTGCGGACAAAGGCGATACCACTAGCCTAACTGAGGTCTAGCAACAATCAAACAACGTTAACACGCAAGTTCCTAATTGCAAAATAAAGGCCAAGATGAGGGCCTACCTCGAATCCAATGCTTATATTCGTAGAAGGGTCGTCGCTTCCGTTCTTTCGCTTCAGCTGGTTACGGTCCTCACGATCTCCGTGAACAGACACCTGCACATGCAAAGAACAAGACAAATACAAGCATAAAATCCGGGAAATGCAACTATGTATCAGTCAGAAAGGACACAACTCAAACATCATAATAAAGACACATGAGTGGAACATAATGTAGTCGTTATTATTATTGATAAAACAAAGAGAATACAACCAAGGTTCTGACGTCAAATCCTCCTTTGGTTGGGTCCAGCCAGCAAGTCCCTCAAGCATTCACCCTTGAAGATAGATATCCCAAGACAAAACTCTCTCTCACACAAGCTTACACAAGATGGAAACACTTCACAACCTTCCTTAAGCACTCTAGCAATCCCACACTTGCCACACCAGCTGCCTATCAAGCTCACACACTATTCAACAACACTCCAAACACAATGAATTCCAAACTCCAAAAACTAGCAGCTCATGGCAATGGTGGAGGCTTAAATAGGAGAAGGGGTCTCCATGAATGGTGGGAGGATGAGCTTATCTCCAAGGAAGGTGGCTCAAATGACGAAACAGACATGCCAGAGAAGGGAGGGCGACATTTACAAGGCCAACAACCAAGTCTGGAGTCATCCGGAAGGCCGGCTGTTAGAACAAACTCGCCCAAACTGGATCATCGCGGGTAAATAACTGCACTGGAGCGCTGACATCGCTGCTGAATAACAAAGAAAGTTATATCAGCGCGATCAGATACAAGTAACGGACGCGCTGTCACATGAAGTTCGACCAGCGCGGGAATCACGTGTACTTCCGCGCTGGCAGCGCATTAGGTTTGTTTTGGAGCGCTCATCAGCGCGTTTATTTTTACAACAGTCGCGATGATAGAAGAATTTTGGCAAAGTGGGTCATTTGGCAACATCAAAGAGCATGAGCATGATTAATTTGGTCCCATGACACAGCAGGAAGACTGACAGGGAGACAGTGACAAATTACTGTGCAACAGATGCCCCCTAAAGCATGAAACCCGAGAGAGTGGGAGGGGTGAAAGGCTTTACGAAACTGGCTGAACTGGAACACCACCAGGAAGAACCTGCATGTATGTACAACTGATATCTATGATAATCAATTACATGTAGTCTAAGCATGGGCGCAGCCATCCAAAAGACATATGAGAGAGGTCTGTGGTATGGACGCAGCCACCCAGCTAATGAGACCGTGATGATAGTAAACGTATGGTCGCAGCCATCCCTGAAGACTCAGGTATGGGCACAGCCATCCATCAATGAGTCATGTAATGATCAAAATAATCCACAAAATCGCAACCTAAATTTCAAGAGACAAAACCCAGGGTCTTGCGCTCCATCTCGACCCGAACAAAGTACAAGTTCAAGCATGCGAATATAGGAGTTGAAGTCGAACATGCGAGAACATCGTCTGATTACCAGCCAATGATGAAAATTGTTAACAGACGTGAGAGGTACCACCAATAATGACAATGGTCCTCAAGGTACTATAGGTACAATCCACGGCGTGCGAATCAGTGAGCCGGTGTCGAACACCCGTAGAATCATCCGATCGGAGGCCAATGATGAAAACCTCACGTCAAACACGAAAGAACCCTCCATTCAGGCATGCAGGCTCTAAGGCACCTGAAGGGAGTCTTTAGGTTTAACTTCCTGGATAATGAGCTGAATTCGACAGGAAGTGACCTTTGATCGAAGGTGGGCCATAATGTTTCCCACATCATCGACACGAGACAGAGAGGGATAAAATGTTTTGTGTGAGGTATCAGAGGGAGGTTGAGTATTCTGCAGAGGTCAACTTCTCTTGAACATATCGGTGGCACGACAGCGGACTTGGCAGTATTTGATGTCAAATGATCAGGGGTCATGGTGACAAGGCGATGAGCAGATGAATGCTCAAACAGGATAGCCCAAACCCACGGAGGCAAGTGTGAAACAAGATGAGATGTCCCCACCCAGACACGAACGCAGACAAGTGCCATGTTCAAGAGCGACATACTGCCGACACGACGATGATTATGGTTCCTTTATTCCCCCACCATTTTTGGCGAGTACCCCGGTTATTTTTGGGTGGAAAGCTTGACGGGGATAGCATATGCTTGAGAGGTGTCATCACGATGGAACTCGATGTCATAAAGTTTTAAGGAGTCTGACAAAGGAAAAACTCGGCGTCTTTTCATATTTAGAGAGTTTGAAAAGACAACGAAAAGGAAACTCCAGGGGTGTCCTTTTTCGTAAATTTGTGTCTCTCGAGCCCGAAAAAGTATAAAACTATGCTCGAAAGAACCGCCCGATCATTACGACCGAGGAGTACTCTTCATAAGTAGTGACTTTGATCTGAAAAAGTAAAAAAGCGATCAAAACCACGTCGCTTCGTGACCATTAACGAATTCGAAACGACAAAAACCCGACGATCTTTTTAAGTTTAAATGGTCGAAAAAAAGAGCTTTAAAGATTACCGCCTCTCATTTATGTTTAACGAGTCAAGAGGACCAACCCGACAATCTTTTCATCTTTAAACGGTCAGAAAAGAGCTGAAAGAAGACCTCCATTTTTATTCTCTTTAGCGAGTCAAAAAGGGAAAAAATACTCGGCAATCTTTTCATATTTTACGAGTCAGAAAAGAGCTTAAAGATGACTCGGGTATGGATTCATTTTTACAAAAGCTTGAACCATGGAGAACTCTGCTTGGATTCGGTTTCATGTTTACACAAGCTTGAAACCAAAAACTATGCTTGTTATAAGTTCGCATGCCCCCAGCATAATGACGCAAAACGAGGGACATGCCCCCCAAGCTTCATGGCATTCAACAAAGTGGATGGAATGAAGGTTCACTCTCGAGATCTTGGAAAGACTCGACTTGTATTTTACGAGAGCTTAATCAAAAGACTCGATTTGGAAAGGGAGTTGTTTCATTTTTTAATGAGTTGACACATTAAAAGAACTATCCTCCATAACCCTTGTTTCATTTTTTAACGAGCTTGACACAAGATCAGGAACTATGCTCGACCAGACCCAGTTTCATTTTTTAAGGAGCTTGACATAGGAAAGCGAACTATGCTCCGACCAAACCTAGTTTCATTTTTTAAGGAGCTTGACATAGGAAAGTGAACTACGCTCCGACCAAACTTCATCATAATGAACAAGAAGTCGCTGCTTCCAAGAGTGCCACTCCCGGTGGAAGGACAACATCTTGGAAATCGGGACCCAATGCCCCCAAGACACTATGCACGACGGCAACATCACTGGATATAGGCACGGGATAAGTAGCAACGTAGTTGACCTGCGGCGGGGCAGATACAGCCGGTGGATAAAAACTAGGAGGGGATGACAACTGCGCAGGAGGCACCGGGGGACTAAAGAACGATAATTGATCTATAGTCACCATCATTCCATCGTGTGGAAAGCAAACCACACGGAAAAGTGAAGAGACAAGGGCCCCCATGGCATAAACATAGTCACGACCAAGGAGAAGACTGAAATCTAAAGCACCTTGGGTAACCAGTACATCTATATAGACGATTTTGCTTCCCAAAGTAATAGGGAACTGTGGAAGGATCCCCAATGGTTCACTGGTTCCTCCGTCAAATGCCATCAAATTCTGCGCGACCGGCACAAGCTGTGGGGAGCCCAAAGCTTGTCAAGTAGTCGAAGGCATAAGATTGACAGATGCACCCTCATCCAAGACAGTGCCAGGTACTGCCTTATCACAGGCACGTACTGTAATCTGGAAAGGCACATGGGATTGAAGGCGGAAGGCGGTCAAATGACTCCAGTCGAAGGAAACGACTGAACTACTTGGTGGGGGAATCGTATGATTGCCCCCCTGCTCTAAAAGAGCCGAAGAAGGACTCTCTAGATCAGCTGGGATAGGAGAGTTGTTTTCAGACTCAGGAGAATCTGATGAGATGAGAAGAACATGATCATGACGCTCTTCCATAACAGAGTGATCAACAGGCGGCGAACTCAAGTTGACACTCTCTTCGACCAATGGTTGGTCTGGAACAGGCTTAACACAGCCAGGTTCAGGAAGAGGAGGATGGACAAGAGAAGAATCTAAGTCAATCTCTTTGTCGACAGGGAGAGGATCTAAAGAGAGCCTCTGATAACCAACCGGGAGTTGGGGTGAAGAAGCTGTAAGACCTTCCAAAACAGTGGAAGCTTTATCCATGAGCGGACAAAGGTGAAGGGGATGATTGCCTTCACATAGCCTACAGGGGAATTGAATCTTCCCTTTCTTCTTACCGTTGCCCGTTGATAGGGTAGCATCGCCATGAGCTCCAGAGGGCGATGAGGGGTAGGCCGGATTGCGAGACCATACTTCATGGATCCTGGGAATGCCAGGACAATCACGAAAAAGGTGGTCATCCTTGCACAATCTACAAGGAAACTTGACCTTCCGCGGAGGAGCAGAAGGTGGCTTGACTTGAATTGGATTTGGAGGAGTCACTGCACTTTTAGCCTCTCCCTTAGGAGACTTCTTCTTCTTCTTCTTCTTCTTAGCCACCTGGTTACTTGAATCCAGACTTTCACCAGGCGAAGTAGAAGATGAGGACGCAGAAACAGGCGAAGGAGAGGAGAGGTCGACCTTAGAATCAACATGATGTTGTTCGGGTGGAGGAACCGATTGACCAGCAGCCGAGACGGTAGGGACCAGAGAGGCTGAGAACAACCAAACAGGCAACCCAACAGTTAACCCAGGAAGGGACAACGTTGCCATGTAAGGAGCACCAACATTTCCTAAAGGAATGAAATGACCAGGATTCCCATCAGAGGGGATGCCTGGGTTGGTGAACTCTGGAAAAGCTGCCATTTAAACGAGAAAGAACCCTACTCAAGCTAACGCAAACAAGATTTAAATGGGCAAATGTGAATCGTGGCCGGATAAATTTTAAGACGCAAGGACATAACTTGACCTTTTCATTTTTTAAGAGTCGAGAAAAAGGACAAAAAGATGACTCTAGTCACCTTCAAATATTTAGTGAGCCTGAAGTGACAAGTGCTCAATAGAGCCTTTTCTTTTAAGGAGTCCGAAAAGGATCAAAAAGTGTCTTCTCTGGAGAAACTAGGCAAGGGGTTTACCAGACAATCCATAAAACTGCATATACACCTTAGCGATCATATGAAAGCTAAGGACTTTCCGTATGGCAGTCAATCTTCCTGAATGTTGTGTTCGGTGCGTTACGGGCTGTAAGGCGACAAACACGGCTTCCTGTGGATCAAGGATGATAACCTAGTGGAGTCTCCCCATATATACCCGACGGTACGTGGGAGCACAAGTCCGTACTAGACCACAGTTGAATCACACAAGGAGGAATCACCCAACCTTAATGTGAGAACAAAAGTGACTAAGTTTAACGACGTCGGAGCACGTCTCTAGCCTAGACCTCTAGAATGTGAGCGTTATGTTCCAATGCATTTTTAAGTTCATTCGATTTATTCTAAAGTTGATCTTGAGTTAAGTTTCGGTTTTCAGGTCCTACCGTATGTAATTTCTCAAAATCTCTAAATGCACTCTATATGCCAAAACACGTCATTCCATTCGATGAATGCTAATTACAAAAGAGTTCAGAGAGCTTTCATGCAAACGAAACGATCACAAACAACAAAGAGTTTCCCTAATGCAGCTAATGTCAATCACTAAACTTTTCTTTAAGATTACTAATCCACTAATTAAAATGAAAAGTCTCAACTTTCATTAACTATTCCAAAGCAAAAGAGATTTTCTTTTTCAATAATGGCAAAATGCACTAAAGAGTTTTTTGAGAAATAATAACAGACAAATGTGAAAAAAAAAACCGGTTGACCCCAAACAACTGTGATCCGTGCCCGGGTAGTCAAAAGAAATCGAAACAATGTCAAGATTGGTTCAACAACAATCACTTAAACAACCAAGAAAAAGCAAGCAAAGAGGAAGGCTCAATCAAACCAATAGCGAGCAGTAAATGAACCTTTGCAAACGAGTAACCAAGCAAAGCTGATCCAACAAACTTGGAACAATAAAACTAGGTCACAAAGCAAAACGCAAGATTCGCTTCAACAAGACTCACAAGGAAGTGCTTCAATCTTTAGACAATGAAAATCAAGTCATAAATCAAGTGAAAACAGCAGGGGATAGCAAGACCAACAGGCTCAGGAGGTAGAATTGAAGAAATTCAATCCTACAAGAATCAGCACGGGTGGAACACAGCAACAGTGCGCTGATAAGAAACTACGCATAACAACAATGCGATGTCAGCGCGGAAATACACGACTTAACTGCGATGGTTCGATTTTAAGAACCGTCGCGACTGTTTTATAATAAACCGCGATGAAGCTAAAAAAATGACCAAAATCAAGCCAAAAACTCCCAAACCAAGGCAATCACTCTTTAAACAATCAAGGCACTTCCCAGACCGAACCAGGAAACCCAAAAATCAGAGAACTAATCCCCAAACTTTGAAAAGAGAGAAAAAATCAAACTCAAGGGAAAAATGAACAAGAAAAGGACAAAAGCTAGCTCCAAGCTGTTCAGTTCATAAACCAAACCGGAGATTGACTGAAGTGGCTTTGATCTACTTCGCTAATGCAGAGCAATAGCATTCCGAAGGCTACCTGGCTGTGCTTCAGGTTCCGTCTAAAGTTTACAAATCAAACAACAAGGTAAATAATCCCCAGTGGAGTCGCCAAATTGTTGTGTAGGTAAATCCCCTCTGCGGACAAAGGTGATCCCACTAGCCTAACTGAGGTCTAGCAACAATCAAACAACGCTAACACGCAGGTTCCTAATTGCAAAATAAAGGCCAAGATGAGGGCCTACCTCGAATCCAACGCTTATATTCGTAGAAGGGTCGTCGCTTCCGTTCTTTCGCTTCAGCTGGTTACGGTCCTCACGATCTCCGTGAACAGACACCTGCACATGCAAAGAACAAGACAAATACAAGCATAAAATCTAGGAAATGCAACTATGTATCAGTCAGAAAGGACACAACTCAAACATCATAATAAAGACACATGAGTGGAACCATAATGATAGTCGTCTATTATTATTGATAAAACAAAAGAGAATACAACCAAGTTCTGATGTCAAATCCTCCTTTGGTTGGGTCCAGCCAGCAAGTCCCTCAAGCATTCACCCTTGAAGGTAGATATCCCAAGACAAAACTCTCTCTCACACAATCTTACACAAGATGGAAACACTTCACAACCTTCCTTAAGGACTCTAGCAATCCCACACTTGCCACACCAGCTGCCTATCAAGCTCACACACTATCAGCAACACTCCAAACACAATGAATTCCAAACTCCAAAAACTAGCAGCTCATGGCAATGGTGGAGGCTTAAATAGGAGAAGGGGTCTCCATGAATGGTGGGAGGATGAGCTTATCTCTAAGGAATGTGGCTCAAATGATGAAACAGACATGCCAGAGAAGGGAGGGCGACATTTACAAGGCCAACAACCAGGTCTGGAGTCATCTGGAAGGCCGACTGTTAGAACAAACTCGCCCAAACTGGATCATCGCGGGTAAATAACTGCACTGGAGCACTGACATCGCTGCTGAATAACAAAGAAAGTTATATCAGCGCGATCAGATACAAGTAACGGACGTGCTGTCACGTGAAGTTCGACCAACACGGGAATCACGTGTACTTCCGCGCTGGCAGCGCATTATGTTTGTTTTGGAGCGCTCATCAGCGCGTTTATTTTTACAACAGTTGCGATGATAGAAGAACTTTGGCAAAGTGGGTCATTTGGCAACATCAGAGAGCATGAGCATGATTAATTTGGTCCCATGACACAACAGGAAGACTGACAGGAGACAGTGACAAATTACTGTGCAACAGGGTTTTTTTTATGCCACATGTACAATACTCTACACGAAATAGCCCCCAAAGAGAGGGATACCTCCATAAAAGAGTTTCCAGAGGGAGAAATTATTCCATAGTTTTGTATATAAAAATTGGGTTTTTTTATGCCACATTTACAAAACTCTACACGAAATAGCCCCCAAAGAGAGGGATGCCTCCATAAACGTTGGAAACAAAAGGCTTCAACGCTTAGCATCCATCCTCCAAAGGTGCTTCAAGGGTAAACACTTCTGCGATAAACACTTTCAAATATGTGTGGAGCTCCAAAGTGGGTACTCCAGTCTTCATAGGCCATTCCAAAGACTTGCATCTTCCTCCAAATTGTCGACTCCTCCAGCAATTGAGCAACCAAGTAAACCAAGGCACTGACCTTTTCCAACCTATAATTAAAAGCACAAGCATCTTCCTTAAGAAGTGAAACGATCAACTTATTATGGAATTTGTTTCATTGGAGTGCTCCACCTATTGATGTATCTCCATTTGAATAGGTTCCCTTGCACACATCTCCATGTTATTGGTTCAAGGAACCCACACGTGGAGGGCATCTATTCAGATGATATACTACCTATTAAACACTTTTTTTTTGGAATCGACCAATATGGTTGAAGCATCATTGCATCAATTGAAGGTACACAAGGATCTAACATTTTCAGGTTCTAATACTACTACATAACTTATACTTGGTCAGAAAGGTGTAGAAATATTCTACATGTGTGGTAGCACTTTATAACAATAACCAAAATGCTATGGTGACAGCATATTGCTCACAATTAGATATTCACACCTAATTATTGCACATGTTATGAGTGTGCAGTAACAGTAGATGTCAGTTTAATTTAGAAGCCACAGAGGTCCCTGCAGACAAGACAGTCCAATTGGGAGCCTGGCACTCAACATCACCTAACCTTATCAACGACTCATAATCATAATACTGCCTGCATGAGCACGAGTAGTGTTAAGAACACGACCTCATGTTGGCATGACCTCTTACACTCCTACAGGCTATGACACATGTAATCAAGACCCCGATGTGCATGGACATGACTACAAAACTACAAGTTAAGCAATGGAATGTAGCAACATACCTAATGCTGCAATCGGACCCACAATTTATTCATCTCTATAAAATTTTGAAGTACAAACTCCACTGCGTCCGTTACAGTCCCCCCATCACTGCAAAATAATTTTTTTCATCAGTAAAACACTCTATCCAGACATAAAATGTAGATGAGAACACAAACAATCAAATAACTGGAGCATCTTACAGACCAACTTCAAAAAATATTGCTTGAGGTCCAAAAATGATATTAATATTCATGTGAATTTATTGAACGGTTTGGTAGGTCATAAAAGAAATAATCAAAATGGAACTAAAGGCCATGGGAAAAACAATGTCACAATTTATCAAACATGAAATAAACAATGTGGCATCCTAGCATAAAATGAATCATTTCAAATCTAAAAAGAACAATAGAGTCTGGAGGAGGACATTGCAGCACTAAATAATAAATACTACAAGTTCCACTACCTATAGAGTTTTCCAACATCAATCCCAGAGTGAAAGGGAAAACAAATCAAAGCATAATAAAAAGAGAAATGTTGAATTGTCACCCATGTAATCCCCACTTTTCAGTCTGCACTTCATCATAGCTTCATTTCTAGTGTATACTTTCCCCATGCAACCAAAATCACATGATTCGCCAAATCTCAACAATGAAGTTCAAAAGTGGGCAAATTTGAAAAAAGGCATTGAAATTTGTTAATATTTAGGAAATTTTAACGGAAAATCAACTATGATGGGTTATCAAATTTTACGTTTGAGTTGCACCACATATGAAAGATATGCATTCTATTAAAAAATAAAAAAATAAAACCAAAAAATTAGCCTAAATCTAAGTCTAACCTACTCAACTCGTATTTCCTTTCCCACCACCATGAGACCTCTCCTCAACGGTTCAACCTCTCTCCTGACTCAAACTCTGCTACACACTATAACACATATTTTCTAGTTCAACCTCTATTACAGGCTACAGGCTCAATGCCACTCTCTCAACAAAGCCAAACCCTATCAAAGCTTGATCTGTTACAGTCTTTGGAACATCTATAGTCTGCCTTGCATACAGTGTTTACCAACTGCATATCTCATCTCAGAACAACCCATTTGAAATAAGGAACCAAACATAGCTACAACAACTAGTAAAACCTTCTCTTTCCTACTGTATATGTATATATGAGGCAAATAACAGTTTGTATGGTCCTTAAAGAGAGGATACATTAATGAAATACAAGTAGGGAAATTATTTGGGTGCATAACGATACCACAAACTATTTATTAGTATTATTTAATGATTTCCCAGAAGGAAAACTACTTTTAGCTATATATTATCTTGATGAAAGAAAACTTGCTTAAAGCAATGTGAATGTGGAATGTAATCTAACAAGGCTAAATTTTCATGGCGAAACAATAATAAGGGCATAGGATATGAGAGTGACATTGCCATTCACACCACTATTAAAGATGACTTGACCTTTTAGCAAATAATTGTTTAACATGTTTTTGCATAAATTAAGAATGCTTTATGTAAATTCCATGATATATATGTAAAGTATGTGTCTAAACTTTCTCAAAACTATAGCGATGCTTCTAAAAATCTTATAACATGCTCAGAATCTGCCTGAACATGTTGTGTCATGGACAACTATGATTTGTGCATGTGCCCATAATGGGTTTGGCAATGAAGTTGTCTAGCTCTTTGAGCGAATGCTACAAGTAGGTGTGAAACCAGATCATGTCACGTTCATTGGTGTTCTCTTTGCTTGCAGCCATGCAGGCTTAGTGGATGAAGGCCATGTTTACTTCCATTCCATCAGTGAAGAGCATTGCCTCAAACCAAATACAAACCACTATACCTGCATGATCTTCTTGCCTATGTTGGGAACATGGATGAGGCAGAGAACTTAAGAAACAATTTACCACATGAGCGTGATGCTCGCACGTGGGGAATACTACTTAGTGTCTGCCAAAGGTATGGCAATATAGAGATAGGCAAACCTGCAAAAGAGTGCCTTATTGATATGGAACCATATAACATTGGAACATATGTGATGCTCTCAAACATGTATGATGCTGCTGGAAAGTGGGATTTTGGAATAATATTCAATTTAATTTATAACCTGGGCCTTAATTTTTGCTTATGAATACTTTGTTCTAGAAGGAAGAAAAACGATAACATGACTGGTCTCATGTTACATGAACAAATCTACTACACGTGATCTATTTTATTCTAGCACCTTGAGAAAGAAGACTATTTTCCAAATAAAATTTGAAGAGGTTGTTTGCACTCTGATCTGAATGCAATGGAAGTTTTAGTGCAACATGTCTATGCCATGTTCTAACCTTTGTAACAATAAACTAACTCCCAATTTTTTTGTAACATGCTCTTGTGAACACTTATGCAGGTTTCTCAAGGTTACTCAACCTTGGCCGATGGGACATGCTGTGAGACAAAGCATACTATGCAAAGTCATGCTATGAGACTCTTATAAATTACAATAAGACGACCCAAACGATCGTGTTTGAAGAAGAAAAACATGGTTTATACGGATTGAAGCAGGACATAGGGAGAACAGAAGCACTGATACAACATATTGCCATCGATGGCTGATTCGATACACATTGTTATGCCTAGAAAATGACTATATAGTTAATTTGAAAGTTGGCAGAACATATTTCTATATGGTCATTTTACTACTGTTTAGGAAGACTCTCTCGTTGGGTTAACAACTTAACCCCCATCTTGGACAGGGTTAGCGGCTGACTTAAATGCAAAGTAAGAAAAAGGTTGTACGAATGACCATTCAGTGATATGGCACATGCCTACCTCGACTTCACACAAAATGAGTAGGAGACCACATGTAGACCGTGAAGAAGTTAGCGATTTCATACCCTCTCCTTGACCCTCGTGTCTCCTTTCTCTTCTAATCGACCAAAGTATTCTCTATCCTTTCCTCTGAAACCTAACAAGTACTTTCTGTCCTTTCTCCTGCAATTCCAGCGTAAATGAATGATTTGTGCGTGGGAGAAACAAATATATAATCACGACTCAAATAAACCAAAACAAACCTAACCTCTGTCATGTTCAATTCCTTTTAGCGAGCCCCATTCTTCACTACTTTCTTGTTACAAATAATTAACTAATTAGCAAGCAACTGCAAAAAAATATGAAAACCTGCAGATTCTATATCAATAATACCATAGGACGATTACTGTTGCTCTAGACAATAAATTTAAACCCGTGTGTGTGTGAAATAATATATTAAAACAGGTAACCTCTGGTACGATATGAAGAATACAATAAAACAACTACTCTGGTTTTATATAACAAAATAAAATAAAAATTCCCCGCCAATGAATGAGCATAGGAAAATACGGAATATATTAACACTCATCCTCCATGGTGTTAGCTGTTTACCTTGGGCATCCTTATCAATCGATTATAGATTCAGGACATAACTCAATTGTAAGTAAACAGAGAAATTATCGAATGCTTGCTGACAAACTAATGGAATTTGTACCTGCAAACAGAGTATACTGAGAATGACGGAATGATTTCTCCCTTTTTGAGAACTGGGAGTATAATGAGAATGACTGAATGATTTCTCTCTTTCTGAGAAACTAAGAAAGAGAAATTGGTCCTTAACTAACTTAATGAAATGGATGCAAAAAGGTATACGAACATCCTTTGGCATGTTCAAATTTTTTGTCCTAAGTTTCCTCTCATCAAGCCAAAGTCTCTACAAAACTTTTAAGCATTGCCTTAAAATAAATTGATGAATAAACAAATACAGAAATGAATGAGAAAACATAAGACAAATACAAAAACCGAAGCTTAAGGTCTCATATTCTCCGTCCATGGGGAACCTTTCTTCATCTGTTAGCAAATTTTTTAAGCAGGTCAAAATGATTAAGCAAGAACGGCCAAATAATCTAAATGCAATCTCTACTGTGAAAGCCTTTGGGATTTTCCATGTCTTCACTGTGAAATCAAAATAATGAATAAAAATTGTCTGGGAAGTACTGAAAATACCAAATGATCCATCATTAATTTGGGCTAAAATGCGCTAAAGGGGAGATGAGTTTCGGGTTTCCAAGCCCCACCCTGCTGATTTTCCTCCACTGCTAAAATCATGGAGGGAGCAGTTCTGCATGTTGTTGTGGTTTTGGAGAGCTAGAGGAACTGGAGATATCATAACCAAGGGAGATGAGTTTTGGGTTTCCAAGCCCCACTCTGCTGATTTTCCTCCACTGCTAAAATCACGGAGGGAGTAGTTATGCATGTTGTTGTGGTTTTGGAGAGTTAGAGGAACTGGAGATAGCATAACTAGGGAGATGGTCCTCTACAACATAAATACTATAGCCAGATGTCAAACAACAGATCTTCTGGAGCCAGATGTCAAACAGAAAATCATATGTCACATGTTAATCGGAAAATGAAAGTGTAGACGACTAAAACTGATTCAAAAGAAGGCCTATCAGCCTAATAATAATGAATTCCTAGTTATGCAATGATAACACCACCCCACGAAAATACTCCAAAATAACCTTAAAGGAACAAAAAACACCTAAAACAAACATTATTCCCAAAAACACTAGTCATATTTTGTCCCAAAAAATGGTAGCTCATTATGAGAATTTTGAGGTCTAAAATGGGCATCCCAAAGAAACCATAAAAAAGATAGTAAAAATAATAAAATAAGGGTTATGATTGTTTTTAAGAAACAACTAGGAAACTCTATTAATAAAAGAAAGGAGATACAATTCTTGAGTACATAAATTCCATAAAACCTTTGAGATTTGGGTCGAAACACGTAAGAACAACCCAAAGTCTTGTAGAGCTTACACAATCTACTTGTTGAACAAAACTAATCCACTTGTAAATTTTCCAAAAGAGGCCTAGAGTTCTTATAAATTTACAAAACATCCCTTAGTTAATTTTTCTTTGATTGCATTTTCACCTTCGCTGGGTAATTTTTCATCTTTCTTTTAACTTGTGCCCAAGCCCCATTTCTTGCTACTTCACTAGTGATATATGTGTTTAAAAAAATTGAACATTAAGATCCATTTTGCATTTCCAATGGGGGAGGGTTACCTTCATTTGATCCGCCCGCGATATTATTTGTCCTTTGTTGTCTACAAGGGTCACGAACACTGTTGGCTCTACTCCCTTTTTACCTTTGTCCAATTTACCAGGTTCTCGCACTTGGGACTGGTTCCGTGTGGAGATCTCTAGAGAGGTAACAAGAGTGATTTCAAACTTCATATTAATCTTATCTTTCTCTAAGCTAGAGACCTTTGCAAGAGGTTCGATTGAGATATTTGATGCTTGAAATATTCTATCCACTACATCCGAAGATTTTATAACATTTGGAGTGTTGCACATGTCGCATGGAGCAAAAGAAGGAACCTTCATGGAGATTGAATAATGTTCGAAGGATGCACCAACCCACGAGTTAGGCCTCCTAGAGGAGAATTTTAATTTTGATTTCCCCGCATTTGGACAAGACTTAAGGGTATGACCAGTTTTATAGCAACCTCTATAACGAAAGGAAACATTTTCATAGTCCAAGGGTTGAACCCAGAGGAAATGTGGTCTGGTGAGCTTAATCCCAATAGGAAAACCTTTACTAAAATCCATATCCCCACATATGTGAGTGTACATAGGTTTGAGATAAAGTCTGGTGTCTTCACTATGATAATGAAACTTGCCTAATGCATTGACAATTGAAGTTAAAGAAGTAAGATTCCACAAATTCATAGGAAGGTTAGGGAGTCGTACCCAAACCAGAGCAGTAGAGATGAAAGCCTAAATAGGGTTGAAAGACGGGAACCAAGGTTGCAAAGAGAGACGAGTGTCACCCCAAAACCATGGACCAACATCCAAAATTTGAGCCCGATCACCAGAGGGTACATTTTCAGCTTAATAGAGATGAGGGCCT
The DNA here is from genome assembly GCA_000404065.3 of Pinus taeda. Taxonomy (NCBI): domain Eukaryota; kingdom Viridiplantae; phylum Streptophyta; class Pinopsida; order Pinales; family Pinaceae; genus Pinus; species Pinus taeda. The sequence goes on along the minus strand of APFE030497623.1, from coordinate 3,021 downwards.
TCTAACACTCGTTAATCAAGGAGTGAGGATCAATGATTTTTGGACAAAGCCCAATGAACCTACAAATTAAACTGGCTTCAGAGAAGAACTCGACCTCACTGAGAGCATCTTCTCCCTTAACAACCTCCACCGAAGGAGCCTCATTAACAAGAATTATTTTAAAAACTGGAGCGGGGTAGCCTTTTATTGCTTTTACAACATCAGAAAAATACTTTGGCGATGCTTTAGGGGAGCCCAAAACTGAGGAGGAGGAAGTAGTTCCCATGGATCCAGAGGCTTTCAAACCAACAAATGAAACAAACACCATAGGACTAGAAGGGCTATGGCCATCATTTGTTGGAGTTGTTGCCAAGGGATGGGAGACATACTCTAAAGGATGAATTTCAATCAAGATCATCGACAAAGATTTGAACCCCACAGACAACAATACAACATAGTAGTAGGAAGATTTTTTCCTCATTAATAAAATCAGCTATGGGTGATAAATAGGGGGTTCTAATTCAAAGGTCGAGCCTCAAGAACACATAAAGTCGTGAGGGAAGGTTGGTTATGGTCGAACCCTAATCGCCACTGCACCAAAGCTTCGCAACGAATGCATTCCTGCTTTCCTTCTTTGTTGATCCTTACTTGGATACCTTTTGGCCAAGGACACTAATATAATTATTTTAGGAGTTCTGAATTTTTAAAGGAAAAAAGAGAAAAAAAAATTATAATTTTTATTGTATTTTCAATTTATCTACTTATAGATTTACTCAATTTTCAAGCATGAGAACTTGTAAGATGCATAATTAAATTATGTATCCAACAAGTACCCACTATACATACTTTTGAGTAGTCCCACACAAATACAAATTAATGAAAATATTGAAAGAAAAATGTTTTTTTTTTTTTTTTTTTTTTACATGGCCTTGTGGGGGGGTAGCTCGCTTGGCAGACTTATGTCACAAAGTTTTACGTAATTTAAGTGATTCAAGGTTCAAGTCCCCTTGAGTAACTTGTGGGCCATGCATGAGGTGCCTGTGGTTTCACCTAGAGGCTATAGTGGTAGTGGTTAGAATCAACTCTGTGTCACGCGAGCACAAGCCTAGCTTAGTTGTCAATTTCTCTGGTTACTAAAAAAAAATATCGGTGTCGGTAATACCATAAAAGTATGCAGAGTGGGTACTCATTGTATGCATAATCCAAATCTGCATGCAAGGGCGACTCAAACTTGAAATTGAGTAAAACCTATAAAGAGTCAAGTCACAAATATGATTAAAAAAAAGGAAATTTTATTCTATTCCCTTCAAAAATATTAACTCCATGTTTGTGTCGCATGTTTGCCTTGTTTTGCGACGTGGGGCCACCCATATATTGATCCGTAATGGGATCCCGTGAATGAAGAGATCATCGGAGCATTAAGGGGGGAGGGGGAGCACAACTGAGGGAAACAGGGGACTGCTCCGAGGGAAACTCGGGAACGGGGCACAGATTCATCATCCTAGTCAGAAGTCACGAGCGGGATCGCAGCGCATTGCGGCAGTGGGCGATGAATCTAGGACCGTTCGCGTCACCGTAGAAAAGATGACGCGGGGGAGAGTAGGGAAGAGGTTTAAAGCATATGCGCTTTTGTGGGAATTCAAATTTCGGGAGAACCGCGGATGGATCACGGAAAGGCAGGGCGAGCTCCACGCAGCGCCGTCGGTGGTCGCAGAACTTACGCCTTTTTTCTCGCGCGCGCGTGCGCTCTCTCTCCTTTCTTTCCCTTCCCCCCTTCGTTCTCCCCCTGGTTCGCTGGCCCCCCGCGGGGCGGGAGGCGCCGCCAAGTCGGGGAGGAGGGCGAGCTCCCGCGCCGCGGCGAACGGCTTCGGATGGAGGGCCATGGATGGGCGCCATGCCCTGCCCGTGGCTCGGCGGTCTCCCTTGAAGAGGGGGAGGGGGCGAGATCTTTGCGGGTGCGATCATACCAGCGTTAATGCACCGGATCCCATCAGAACTTCGCAGTTAAGCGCGCTTCGGCTAGAGTAGTACTGGGATGGGTGACCTCCCGGGAAGTCCTAGTGTTGCACCCTCCCCCCTTTTTGTGCGGCGCGGCGGAGCCAGCGGGAGTGATCCTCGCGGGTGCGATCGCGCCGGCGTTAGTGCGGAACTCCGCGGTCATGCGCGCTTGACGGTTTTTTTGGGTTGCGTCGCGTGTTTGCCTTGTTTTGCGACGTGGGGCCACCCATATATTGATCCGTAATGGGATCCCGCGAATGAAGAGATCGTTGGAGCATTAACGGGGGAGGGGGAGCACAACTGAGGGAAACAGGGGACTGCTCCGAGGGAAACTCGGGAACGGGGCACAGATTCATCATCCTAGTCGGAAGTCACGAGCGGGATCGCATCGCATTGCGGCAGTGGGCGATGACTCTAGGACCGTTCGCGTCACCGTAGCAAAGATGACGCGGGGGGAGAGTAGGGAAGAGGTTTAAAGCATATGCGCTTTTGTGGGAATTCGAATTTCGGGAGAACCGCGGATGGCTCATGGAAAGGCAGGGCGAGCTCCACGCAGCGCCGTCGGTGGTCGCGGAACTTACGCCTTTTTTCTCGCGCGTGCTCTCTCTCCTTTCTTTCCCTTCCCCCCTTCGTTCTCCCCCTGGTTCGCTGGCCCCCCGAGGGGCGGGAGGCGCCGCCAAGTCGGGGAGGAGGGCGAGCTCCCGCGCCGCGGCGAACGGCTTCGGATGGAGGGCCATGGATGCGCGCCATGCCCTGCCCGTGGCTCGGTGGTCTCCCTTGAAGAGGGGGAGGGGGCGAGATCTTTGCGGGTGCGATCATACCAGCGTTAATGCACCGGATCCAATCAGAACTCCGCAGTTAAGCGCGGTTGGGCTAGAGTAGTATTGGGATGGGTGACCTCCCGGGAAGTCCTAGTGTTGCACCCTCCCCCCTTTTTGTACGGCGCGGCGGAGCCAGCGGGAGTGATCCTCGCGGGTGCGATTGCGCCGGCGTTAGTGCGGAACTCTGCGGTCAGGCACGCTTGACGGTTTTATTGGGTTGCGT
>APFE030497617.1:5456-17830 GCA_000404065.3 Pinus taeda | reverse complement strand
TTTTATATTTTTAATTCTTCTTCTCGGCCATTGAATCGTCAATAGGAAAAGTATAAGAGGAGGCTTGAGGGTCAGTTGGAGACATAACAAGTTGGTAAAGCATTCAATTTTCTGGGGCAGGATTTGCTGAGAATGCGGTTGTGATAAAGGAAGAGCCGTGTGCGTAGAAGTCACGTTGAGGATGGAGAATGAGTGGGCATCGATTGATATGTGGTATGAACTGGTTGAATAACAAATCCACTAAAAATTATTTGTGTGGTATCAATTCACTCCTATATCACGCCGTTGGTTTTCGTCGCACGAGAGAAGAAAAAAAAGTTAAAGATCCATCCTCGCCGTTTCGGACCACAGAGTCTTCCAAAGCACGTGAGCCTTGTGTTCTTGTCTATCGGCTGTAAAGCCGTGTAATTCGTGTTGAGGATGGAGGAGGAGTGGGAATCCATTGGTGTGGTATCGCATCTAAAGAAATGGGTGAATAAGTTTATTTTTCTAAATTTAAAAAAAAAAGTTGTCCAATGATAAAGAGTTAGAGGGAAAAATGAAGCTAAGGTATTAAAAGGAGGTGATCAACTTCACTCTTGTTAACCAAGTTTATCCTTTTGCTTTGACTAGTGTTAATAAGAAAATGAACATAATGAAAATAATAACTAATTCTCATGAGCAACTTGGAGTTGGTCTAATCCCAAAACACCTTGAGATGAAAGAATCTATCAGCGTTACAATACTAAGAGGTTTGAAGATGAAAAACATTTTTTCTTGGATTGCTGAGCTCTTACATCCCTTCTCATTTCCAAAACATTTGCCAAACTACCAATTTTCTTGACTGTTAAGTCAACATAACTATAGTGACATAGGAATGTTTATTTCCCTTCTTTTTTATCATAAAAATAAAATATAAATGAGTCTTAATTAATTAATATCTTACTTTCTTAAAATTAGATAAATGGCATTGATCTTATTGAACTTTAATCATCAATATTATTATCATCTTCATAAATTAATTATCTCATAATAATTTTCATAAAATTTAAAATGTTACAAAAATATTTACAAAATTAAAATAATAACTAAATTATTAAATCCGCATAAAAAAAATATTATAAATTTATTTTTATTTAAACATATAATTTAATTAATTTAATTTTAAGTTATTTTAATTAAAAAAAAATAATAATGATAATGAGCCTCCACTCAATTTTTCTTTCAATAATGATATTGCAAACTAAAGATCCATTTCTCTCTCTCGCACAAAAATCTCTCTAACAAACGTGTGCATCTATATATACACGGAGGTCCTTATAAATGTACAAGTCACGTTGAAGATGGAGAACCAGTGCGCAATTCTTAAGAACAAATCACTAAACCAATTATTGGCGCTTGGATGATAAGATTTCGGTGCTGGGTGCTCTTTCGTGGGGCAGTTTTGTGGAGTCTACCGTTATGTATAGATATAAGGTCTCAAGGATTGCAGGGATTTGGTATTTGAAACAAAGTTATGATACCATTATATTCATTAGCAACGACATTTTAAAAAAGCTTAGTTTAATATAAATATCAAGGTTATACTCATTCATATGATAAAGTTAATTTTTAACGTTAAAATATGATCCTAAGTTCTAATAAGTTTTAATGATTATGAGTAGATGTTATTATTATTATTATGTATTTTTTAATTATGAGTATGGATAATTTCATAATTTGTGGAAGTGATTAGATTAGGTATAGAAATCAAGTTTATTTTTATTTGAGAATTTTGCAAGTTAAATATAACGATAACTTCTAGTTTATCAATGGCCAAGATGTGTTTATTCTTCTACCTTATTTCAATAAACTAATATAATTTTTAATTTTTAACCCTTAATTTATCATTTTCTTACATTCCTTACTTAAAACATATTTAAAATTACAAACATTTTAACCGTATCACATAACATTTTTTATATATAGTCATTATAATTGTATAACTCTATTTTATATTAATTATAACTTTATGTTATAATTATATACTACATTAAACAAAATTATAACAATTTAAAACTAATAGATTCCTATAATGTTTTTCTTAGTTAAGAGGTAAACCTTGCTAATCCAAACAACTACTAGATAATGAGATATTCCCTATGGGATAGTTGTGCCTAATGATTAATTTATCACCTATGAATGTAGCCAAATCATTATCACCTATGAATGTAGCCATATGAAATAGGTGCTACCTATAAGCGAAAAGTAAGCTTAATAAAGTGAGGAATAGGTACATAAAGTGCTCAATAAATAACTTACTCATTCCAAAAAATGATTTAGGATCATGATATGGGCAAGGTGATTATAATATAATAATGGTTCACCATATGCTTTAATCAGTGGATTTATATCACAAGTTGTCCCCTCACTTTTCCAAACATGTCTATCATATACTAGCAAACAATGACATGTGTATCCTCTCCTAATTGCACAAATTATTGTATGTTTTTCCCAATATAAATGAATAACATGACATGCAATGTGTAGTGGACATGCATCCATTATTGGATGGTTTATTTTCACCTAAAATCATCCATGGTCGAGAAGGATCTTAAATGAATACCCAAGCATAAAACTTATGGGCGATCACCTAGATTATTTAAATGCTCACATTTATTAGTTTAATTCATTGATAAAATTTGACTAATAGTGGGAGAATGGAGGGTACCTACCAACTATTTGACAAAATTTGTGAACAAGGTTTGGTGTTGTGAATTTCGTTGATTATTGGTTAAGATTGGGTATCATAGCAAGGCGTTCGAGCTGATTGCAGCAATAAAGCATTTGACCTAAAAGCAATACTTTGCTAAGAGAAGTTACTAATTTGGGTTTCTGCATTAGGAATTAGTACATAACTTATTTGATGAAAATCTATAGTGAAATGTTATTTAATCTCTGACAGTGATAACATTACGTGCTCATAATGCAAGAAAGTCTTAGAAATGTAGCATAGAATGGAGTGTGAATGCATTCATTAGGTCATGATAATGTGAGGGTAGCACTGATCTAGGGAATAGAAATCATACTGAGTTACTATTCTATAGCTTTATTGCAAGTCGAAATGGTTCCCTAAAATGGTATAGTAATGGTTAAGGATACCAGTGATCTAGGGAAAAGCCAATGTCAAGAGATGCTTGTAAAATCTAGTGCACAATCAATAAGGAAACCTTATAGAAATGACTTGTCATTTATGATCAATGTAGATCAATATGCAACTCACAATTGGCTATTGACATATTTTGTTGTTTTTGGTTGCCAATAAAAAAATTGCTCTTTGGAAGAATATGAAATTTCTTTGGTAAGTTTATCCAATAGTTTTGCTATATTGCATATTGGGGAAAAGTATGGTAGGGTTTCTATCAGACTAATTATGAAAGGTAAATTCACATATCACCATTGTCTCAATGATATGTAAGGGATATCAATCATTTATTAAAATAATCATCGAATATTACATATGTAATCAAGAACCCTATCCAATTATAATATTGGAATAAGTGACAAAAAAACATATAAATAGAAAGAAAATTGTATAGATTCCATATTCTTGCTTAATGGACTTAACATAGTGGAATTCAGGTAGCACCTTTCAAGACCTTCCCAAATCTGGAAAATCCCCATCCACAAAGCCCAAGGGTGCCCTTAGCATCGGATAATACTAGTACGAGCTACTAAGAAGATGTGGGCATATTGACCCAATGATTTGAACTCCAAAGTTTACTTTTTGATGCACAATCGTATATGCCCATACTATGCTTGCCCAATATTTGGCACATGGATACTTTGAATGTCTAGAATAAAATGAAACAATGATAGAGGACAAACCTAAGCTAGAGCATAGGGCAATGCATAGTACATTCCTGCAACCCTTTCTCTCTAGAACACAATTATCTCTACTGAAACTGCAGGTTGCACATTTGAATAGTTGTTGGCTCCTAAGAATATAACTGCTCCATACAAAGCCCAACGACGATAACAATATCATTTTTGTTGTCCCTGATATACAATAATCTAATCGTTAGTTTCTACGAAGATTCTATATCATACAAAATGACAAGATCACACATTTTGCACATTTTTCTATTCAAACAAAATGTTTTAGGTACTAATATGCCATACAAAGTTAAATTTAAGTACATACAACTTTCTGTCGACTTTCCAAAAGATCGTTACAAAGAGAAAAGAACCTAATAGCATTATAATTGAAAATTTCCTGGTAAGTCCACCATTCCTTCTACACATGATGTGAACTCTTCGAAGAATGATTATGAGTACTCAGTCTAGGCAATTCGTTGATTAGCAACTTATGATCCTACATATTGGATGACAAGTCCATATTGGCAATCAAAGTTCAACAGTTACATAGGTGACAAGCATTCGAAAACCTTCGATCAATGAACGCCATTTGATTTAAATAAGTTAGGACAATGTATTCTTTTCTAAATCATTGAGAAGGCCAAAAACGAATTTACAAAGTAATACGCTGAAAAAATAGGGTAGGCAAGGTCTCTTTCTCTCTCCTCCAAGCAGGACATGTGGAGGCATCTAGGGGTCCGATAAGGACAAATGATTGTCTCAGATGAGCTCCGATGTGGACAAGTGGTAGGATTTGATTGGTTCCGATAAGGGATACGTCGTTGTTGACGTCAGCATGACATGATGGTAAGGACATGGTTGTTGACATCAGCAAGACGTGATGGTAAGGAGGGACACGTGGCAGGCCATTTTGGTGTTTTGAGGTGGCTTCATGGGCCATATCCTGGTGACACGTATCACCACTCAGGAGATGCCATGTGGAAATGATGACACCACAATGGAAATCAGCGATCGACAATTTGTTGTTGTTGACATATAAGTAAAAAGTGGAAATCCCCGATAAGAAGGCTTCGATAGTGTTAAGTGCTTGATTGTGGAATAAACAGAAAACCAATGGTGTAGTGCTTAATAAAGGAAAAAGGCTCCCAACACAATGCTGAAATACTTAGCACCTTACGTCATGGCACTCGGCCACCGCCCTTGGTCCTATGAAGCAAAATGCGAAAAGGGGCGAGAGCAAAAAAGTACAAGGACAATTAGAATTTGTTGTTTATTTGTGAATAAAGTTCTTATATAGGAAAAGCTCTGATGAAGTGCAATATAAAGGATAAAAGTCCCCCAATACATTTTTAAAGGGCTTAACACCTTAAGGCTAAGCTTCCGATCACAACACCTGGTCCTATAAGTAGATATTCAATGAGGGCTCAAAACAAAAGTGGTTGGACATAATTAGAGGTCGGAAATTAGTAGTTTCCTAGTGTTTCACCATGATGTAGCACTATGAAGTATTTCATTTGATAAAGCACAATATAGAGTATTGAAGGGTGTATAGAGTAGCGAGTTGTGTGAATAAATGTTGAGCAGATTTTTGGTCTCAGGAATGAAGGTCGATTGTCAAATATCTCTGATACAAGGACAAAAGAAAAATGGTCCATAGAATGTCCATGCCTGAAGTATAGAGAAGCGATATTAGAGTGTTGTCAGGCTCTGTTAGAGTTCAAGTGCATGGAGAGTCTCAGCAATGGGAAAGTTGCAGACAGAGAGGACTGTGCCTACGTTGAGTATGCAAGTGGACTAACGAGTGGCAGACACAACAACAACATGGAGAGGGCATGCCTAAGCATAGTGCAAAGTGATGAATGATTACAGTTTGGCAGCATCAACTGTGTGGCAACATCGACAGTATGACAACATTGATAGGGTGGCAACATCAATTCTGTGAATGGAAGAGGAACAAAACTCAGGTGCTCTGATGCGAAAATCATAGGAATGAAGCATTGTTGCGTGAGAGACATAGAGAAAAGTGATCCGTGTGAGGGCACTAATGTGAGAGGATATTTAAGAGCCAATTATGTGTGTAAAGGCTCAATGCGCCCTATAATAAGAAAAAAATACCCCAAGAGAAGCGATTTGTGTGTGAAAGGAAAGAGTAGCCTATGTTATGTATGAAAGGTTGTGAGTTTCATGTGTGTTGTGTGAAAGGTTGAAGAAGCCTATGAACACAACATGACAATCTTAGGGAAATTTTAGAGTGATAACAGCCCCGACAAGGCTATCAGAGCATTCGAAGGATACGAAAGGACATGTTTGGTTTAACAATAATGTGGGTTATGATTGAGGTAACATAAACCAATCACTGTTAATGGGAGATGGTTGTGATATTCTTGGTGAATATGTGGATGATTTTTAGACTGTAGTAAATGAAGAGTGCGTAAATTTGATGTCGGAGGCAAAAGAAATGTTGTTGTTGGATAACATGTTTCTCAGCATGCGATAATACTTTCAAATTCTCCACATTGAATCCTTATCACAATGTGAAAATAGGAACTTATTCACTATTACGGAGTCTTGGTTTGTTTATATGGAAGGAAAATAATATGTGCTTATGGTTTTAGGTGTATAGTGAAAAATTCAGGATTAGAAAACTTCGTAATTTTACAACAAAATAGGATTACTTAGTCGACCTATATGTTGTAGATGGTGTACTGATTGTGTATTTCTCACATCACCAGAGTGTCCGAGGTTCTCTAGTATGATGTTGCCCCTAATATTTTGTGGATCGAGTGCTCAAGGTTCTCGAGTATGATGTTCCTCCTGATATTTTGTGTATCAAATTTTATGAGTACTATTTTGTCTTTTTTTTGGCTAATTATGCATGTGTGTACTATTGTCTTTATGGTATTTTTTGTGGATCATATTGATGTGTACTATTGTAATTGTTATGGAAAATTATGCACATGATTATTGTTTAATAAGAGATTGTTTTATAAATTATGCATGTGTGTATTGTTATGTGATTCAAGTTGATCCCTTTTTCCAAATGAAACATGTGGACCATGTATGATTTTAGAATTAATTTATTTGTTTAAAATTTTAATTTTTATATGCTAAACTCCCACCCTATTCAAAATTATTTCAAATAGTGTTTAATATTAATATATTTTTATTTTTATTAATTGATAACAAATTTGTTCATTTGTAAAATTTTGTAATAAATTATATTGGTTTCTCTAATTACATTATATTAAATTATTCATATAATAAGATATTTATAAATATTGATTTTATTTTCACTTAAACTAAATTATTAAATTTGATATTTTTATGGTGTAAAACTGAGTTATACTACCTCATAATATAATGTAGAGCATATATATCTAAGAAGAATCATTATCGCCTTTGCCCCATCCATATATTTCTTGCTTGGGTGTCGAGTTTCAATTCAATATGGAAATATGGAAGGTATTCTCATTGTTAGCTTTTAATAGAAATAAAGATAGAGTGTTCGTTTATCCAAATGCTAATGAGGAATTAGTATTTTCTTTTGGATGTTTCCTTGTTTCCCCAACCCTTTCCTTCCCTTTTCCTATCTTTCCAGCGAGGTGTTAGCCTAGAGAAATTGATTATATTGTCATTTTATAGTTATTTAGGAACACTTTTTGACTTAAGATGAGTGAATGTACCTCAAGAGGAAAGAAGTGTGCTTAGAACCTTTTTTGATTTACAAATATTTTGTTCCACCACACACACACACACACACACACATATATATATTTCAGCTCAACATATCACATGCATAAATAAAATTGAATCTAGTGTTGCTCACTTTATTTCTTGTAATCAAATTTGAAAGATATATTTTAAAATTCATGTTGTAATGGTGTTTAAAGATCCTGATTTTCAAATGCAATTTTAAATGATGGTTATCGAGATCCCAACAAATAGATTATCGAAAGAAAAAAAATGTTAACAATAGATTTTTTCACGAATTACAAGTCAATTTAGTGAGGAATAAATATGCCTACTTTTATGATAGTAATTGTGCATGATAAGCAAATTATATTGTGTTTGGGACATGCAAAAAAATCAAAATTTAGCATAAAATTTCACTTTGAGGTTATCCATTAGCTATAGGCTAATACAATCGACGATATGCATTCCATATGATAATGGGAAGTGTAAGGAGGATAAAAACAAGATAAATTTTGATGAGATCAAATGGTGGTCTGTCATATTGATCGTTGGTCCATAGAGCACACTGAAATTTAACTGAAAGCTACAATTTGACAAGATCTAACCTTTGTGGTTTAATGCAATCAATAACTCCCACAATATATAGGATTCAAAAATGTTCAATGTTTAAACATAAGTCACAATCGAATGGGATTGGATAGCTCAAACAAAACATGATCTATGGAAATTAGTTCCCATTAAGACGTGAGTTGTATGTAGAACAATTAATTGTATCCAATGTGTATCCATAACCTACTAGTTACAGGTGAGTTATATGTAGAACAGTTAATTGTATCCACTGTGTATCCATAACATACTAGTTACATTGTAAGGCATTCCTATGAGAATAACTCCCCTCCCATGGATAAAATGTGGAATGTCAAGCTCATATGTTGGAAGAGATTTGTCGTGGCAAGAGTACCGACTTGGGTATGGCTAAGATGACAGTACCTTTTCTTCGATTTCCACACCTCAACAACATTCCCTTCTCTCTCCTCTTAGCATCTTCTCCCCATGACATTAATCATCCCCTTTGAATGCATTTACAACACATCACCATACTCCGTACCACATTTATAGCCTGTTGCATGTATGATGATAATGGAAAAATTAAATTTGTTGGTTTTCATAGCCAACGGGGAATATTATGGTGTTGTATGTTCTTGTTATATCAGGAGTTTTCCATTTCGGTAAATATATTAATAAGCATACCATTAAAGATATATTTATTTTTAATCATTTTACACTTTCACCTGAGAGTGGTTTGGATACATCCCTCGGTAAAGTGGATTTGCATTAGGTTTATTTTTAATCTTTTTACACTTTGTCTAGAGAATGGTTTGGGGACGTACCCCAGTAAGGTGTATTTACATTGGATAGGGTGTTAATCCAGTGAATCAAATGTTTGTTGAATGAAAAAGTAGTATTTATAGGTCTAACATGTATAAATGTTATCATCATGTTACTAAAGTTATCATGATCCATTGAAAGGTTTAGTCCTTTCTGCTATAATGTTTTTGTATATAATATTTATAAGTAATCATTGGTTTTTTATTTACTTTTTGTTTAGTCAAATCCTTTTTAAGTTTATGGAATTAATTGCATTCAGCATAGATTTAAACTTTTGAAAGAACCATTTTTTTTTAATTTGTTTGTTTAGATTCAATATGGGGTATATTTTACCCAGATGCGGGTGGCATTAACAGTTATCAATGACAAACTGCACAATTCAAACATCTGGCCTGACGGATGGCAGGCTGATGATCCGTAGGATACGCGTCGTAGGATGGTGAATTAAGTTCAAGGCAGATGAAATTAATATCGAGCAGTCTCGAATATGGTCTGGCATTAATGCGAGCATGGCTGAACAACAAACAAGTTGGCTTATTGGCATGGATCCGCACAATGCCCCTGTCTGAGCCGCTGGTTCTTTTTGTTATGAAGCAGAGCCGCTTCAGCACCTCTGCTTGGTCTTTCGAATCTGGCTGTTAGCTTAGATTTGGAAGCTCCCTGTAACTTTCCGTGCTCCTACTGTTCCTGGCCTTCTTTGCCTCAGTTGCTCTCCCGGCACATTTGCCTCTCTGACTATGCCTCGCAGCCGAGGAATCCCATTTAGAGGTAGCCACATAGGGGACAGAGGTCGCCCTTCTCGCCCTGCTCCACAGAATGTTTCCCCTATCTCCTCAGCTCCCCCTTCTTCTCTGCCTCTGGATCAAGCTAGCCCTATCCTGAACAATTCACTCCAGACCTCGAGGTTTACTTTTCAAAGTCGGCTCAACAGGCCTGTTTTGACAGCAAGTATTACCATAATTGTCTCGGAGGAGGAGAGCAACCAGCTCAGCTCGACTCCAACTATCTCTACCCACTCTCAGGAAGATAGTTTTCTTCAAGGGGACTTGACAGGGATGGTGTTCCATGCAGATCACATGCAAGAAGATGCCCCTGTTTCGGAAGCGCCTCACCAGCCAATGGATCCGACTCAGAGTGATATTCTGGCCTGCGGGCCGTCTCAAAAGGCAGTTGGTATTTTAAATATGGTAACTACTCCTGATGGAGGCGCACCGGCATATGATGAAGACGATTTCGTGACCTGGGTAGCTTCTACCAGCCAGGTGAACGAGGACAAGCCAGCTTCACCAAAACATGCAGATTAATCATGTCTCTTCTCTGCCGGGTGGCCTTCTAGCCTATATGCTATGCAATTTTGGTTTTGTGTCTTTGATTCTGAAGTTAGATGTCTGTGTCTGGTTCATTCTCACGCAACAGGCAGTGGCAACAGCCAATATAGGTTCTACTTGTTTGTTATAAATATGGCTATGCTAGTTGTTGTTCCGCTTTTTTGGTCAATGAAGGGCATGACGATCTCAGTCCTGGTAAAATATTTCTGTTTGTCAGAGCCCAAAGTCAAAATTTTGAAGTCTGTACTGTAAATTTTGTTGAAGGCCTGAACTGTAATGTCCCTGAGTTTCTGGTTGAGGAATGGCCTTGGCCTCCCCTGAGGTCTTGACCTCATTGTATATATTTTTACACCTTTTTTAATAGAATTAGTATTTACGAAGAAAAAAAAATATGGGGTATATTTTTATTTGTAACATGTAGAGATTATCCATGGTAGTAATGATTGCAATTGGCGCCGAAAATTGTGAACTTATATAACATATGTATGGAGCATGGAATGTAGAATATTATTTTACCATGAAACTCACTTTTTGTTTGCAAATTTTCCAATTTTTTTTATATTTTTTTTTGAACTCGAGTATACAAAATCAATTATCACACTCATCATTTTTCAGGTTATATGTAAATAAGAAAGAAGTAGCAAATATTAGTAAAGGAAAAAATCATTCAACTACTTGGAAAATAATGTGTCCATCTTACTAGGTCTACATAGAAAGCACATGTGCAAGAGTAAATTCTTTTACAAATAAATTGGGGAGAGTAATATCTACCTGACATATTTATTTCGATGCATCCTATCTAGTAATATGGGCACTAGGGAATTCCTAAGGCATTAACGAAACATGGAAACTCGATATACATTCAAAAATTAATGTGTATAATAAATTGGTCCTAAGTATTGAGGATAAAACAGAAATACAATGAACTCTTGTTTTCTTCCACTGTAATTGTAGATTCATTGATATTTCTGATACAAGTCATGTTAATTTTAGGTTTTATAAAGGCATAGTCACCAAAAATTAGGAGTATCCATTAACAATGGGTTGATGTTCCTTCATTATTTTTTATAACTAAGTAATGAAAATGTGTGCCTAACAATCCTTTGCAGTCGAGCATTCCCAGACAAAAGAAACAACTTTAGGAACATTATTGAGATTTATTTCAAGGTGGTGTCCAAATCCCAACATATGCCAAGAAGGATCAATAGGATGAACAAAACCATTAAATATAATCAATGTTGGTGGTAGAGTCCCTAAATGCCAAAGAGTTTGATTGGAATTTAGATTCTGCAAAAATACCATGCTTGTGAATCAAGGATGTTCATTCCATATGCCCATACACATTTCTCTAGATCTAAATTCTTTGATATAATGGGATGAAATAATTTCATATAAGTTTCTTATACAATATAATTAAACCACTTGGTCATCATAAATCATAAATTTAAAATGAAAACTTAAACTTGAAAATAGAATTGAACAAACTAGATTGTAATATAATCCATGACACATAATCACAAGTTATGAACACTTGCATTTCTAAGAATTATATACTAATTGATGATAAAATAGGGACACTCCACCCAACCATGGGTTCCCTGTTGCACCAACTCTCATTGTAATAATAGCGAAACCTTAATCTAAAACTATCAATCCATGCTAAAACAATGGGTCAATGTCGATTTAATATTTTTTATAACTAGGTAATGCAAATACACACCTAACAATCTTTTGCAGTTGAGCATTCCCAGAAAAAAACAACAACTTTATGAACATTATTGATATTTTTTTCAAGGTTTTATCCCAATCTCAACACATTCTAAGAAGAACTAATAGGATTAACATGACCATTAAATGCAATCAATGTTGATGGTAGAGTCCCTAAAATCCTGAGAGTCATATTGGAATTTAGATTCTGTAAAAATACCATGCACATGCTTAGCAACTTGTTAACTTGTAGATCTAGATATAAAATACAAATGGTAATCCAAAATTTATAAGCTAATCTAAATCAAATATTTTAAAAAACAAGGAAAACATTCTACTTACTTCTTTAATCCATTAATGATAGATCTAGAAAAAATAAATGTGCATGAGTAGAGAAATATTAACTTAGATATATGTATA
>APFE030497607.1:40699-55993 GCA_000404065.3 Pinus taeda | reverse complement strand
TTGCCTTGCTCCTTAAGGCTTTGCATGCATCTTGAACCTCAAGAGCATACAGGTTCTTGACTTGTGAACCGATCTGCTTCACCTGTCTCATGGTGATGTGTCAAAGGAAAACCTTTCCCTTACTGAAGACTACATCATAGCCTTTGTCTTCCAGCATTGTGATCGACACCAAATTTTTCCTCAGTCCGGATACATGACATCAATCAAGGTAATGTGAGCTCCATGCTCCCTCTGAAAAACAACTGTGCCTACACTTGAGACACTATACTTTTCATCATTACCCATCGCTATGAGTATCTGAAGATCTTTCTCCTCCAAGGTACTGAACAAATTCTTATCGTCGGTCATGTGGAAAGAAGCTCCACTGTCAAGAAACCAACCACATCCCACCAGGGATGAAACCATGCATGCGAAGAGGGTGAATCCAACTCGAACTGTGAGGCCAATGCCTCACCTTCAAATCCTTCCTTGGATCCCATCTTGGATTTCTTCAGTGGACAATTTGTAGCAAAATGACCCACCTCATGACAATGAAAGCATCGCACTTTCGATTTGTCAAACTTCTTCCCACCATAGGAATAAATTGATTTGGGATGAGAATCCTTCTCCTTCCCTTTCTTCACCTTACTCGCTAAGGCACAATTTTCTTCATCCTCCTTGGATGAAGAACCATCTCTGGTGCTTCTTCTTATCTCCTCCTACATGAGATCCGACCAAGTCATTCCCAATCTGGCAGTTTCTCTCTTCCATTTACTGAGTCTTGGTAGCTATGCTAGCTCTTAGGAAGACTGAGGAGAGCAAGACTCACCATGTCATCATCGATTCTCATGATCCTTACACTTCCAAGCTCATCCTTGCAGGTAGTGATCTTGTTCAGATATGTAGAGATCATGTCACCCTTTTCACACTTGATTTTACAAAGCTTGTCTTTCAATGCCAGCTTCCTCTAATCGCTTTTTTTCTGATATAGATCTTTCAATATTTTCCACATTGAAAACGGTGTCTCCTTCCCATGGAGGCTCGAGACAATGTGGTCTCGAACTCCCTCCAGGAGAATTCTCCTCGCTCTAGCCACACATTTCTTCCATTCCGCCAATTCTGTAGCATTAGCCACTACTGGCTTGGGGACTTCTTGGTCAATGAATTCCTTTAGACCATTATCCTCTAATACTACTTCCATGTGATCCTTCCAGGCTGTATAATTAGAGCTGCCATTAAGGGCATACTCGTCTTAAACCGTTGAACACCATTGGTGAAATTGAGATGTGATAAGAACTCGATTTCTATATTCAGGAACCTCAAACTTCAAAATTCTCCCTTCTTGTATACAGTTCTTTCCTTTGATCACCTTTGCTCCGATAACATGTAGAAATTTCCACTGCATATCAATGGATTATGCAATATACTAAAGAAAAATACAAGATCTACTTCTACAACAAACTTTGCGGAAGCTTAACTGAATATGAGCAAGATCAATTAGAACACATATAAATGAGAATGAGAAATCAATCGCACATGAATGCGGAGGAATAGCCTAGGGAAAGCCTCAGCCTAAAACCCCAATCTCTGTATTATCAGACAAGTGGAAATATGTTTAGATTACAAAAAAAAATAGCTCACAAGATATCCTACTCCCTTTGAAATCAAACAATGTTGCTCATAGATAGTCAAAGGCTTCTCAAAACCTTCTCCTCTGCCCTCCAAGTCTCCTATTTCCTTGCACAATTTTCCTTGGGGTCTAGTGCTACCACCTGTGTGAATTGGCCTCTTCACATACTCACTAACCTTTGATCTAACTGTGAAATCTTGAAGGAGATAATTCCTTATGCATGGATGAGTTTCCTTTATAGGAAAATTCCTCCAACTTATAGTACACTATCCCTTCCTCTGATCTCAAGTGGGTCTCTGACTGAACTGACATGCATGAGTTATTTATGAGAGAATATTAAGTTATCTGGAGAGAAGCAGTTACATGCATGCAAGCGTTAACTAACTGAACTCAAAATTAATTCCACAAACTTTTGGAACTAATCTAACTGGACTTAACTCAGTTAACTGAGCTAACTAATTACAACTCAATATTACAACTCACCCTTATCTCTTTAATTGAGGGATAAATTCATCAAACAATGGGATAACTGTTGCATGTCCCCACATAGACTCCAAGTTTGATTTTCTACAACTAATTAACTCAAGATGAATTAATTAATTATTTTACAAACAACTGCTAAGATCAAATTTTAATTTTAATTCTCAATTTTAGTTTAGGGACTAACTAAAATTGGAATCTATCCCGAAATACTATTTATAGCAATGTTATTTTTAGCATTTCCATTTTTTCATTCCTTGTTTCTATATCCAACATTGGTACCTGAGATGCTATTTATAGCATTTCTATTATTAGCATTTCTTGTTGCCATTTTCAACACCATAAGCTTTCCTACATGCAGTTATGACCCAAATTCCTCAGTTTAGAGCATGAAATCACGAGATCTATGCCACTTTTTCAAGGAAGCCTCCAAACCACTACCCAGAAATGTTTGTAAGTTTCTAGAATCATAAATAACATAATAGCAAGACTAACCATTCAAAACTTGAATAGAATATTGACCAAAACATGCCTAGTACATGATATAAATTTCATCAAACACATGGTAAACATATAATCTATTGTCATGAATGGATATCTAATCATAAACTTTTGAACTTCATCTTAAAATCACCAAGAAGGATCAATTCTCTCTCAAGCTATGTGAAATAACATGTGTTATCCCATGCATTCATCAACCAACTAGTAACTTATCAAATCATGAGCAAGAGCCACAAGTAGAGCACATCATACAATTAGGCATATAACCAACATATAATAGAAACCATAACAACTCAGCCATAAGATCACCATAATAACTAGTACAAGTACTCATATATAAAAATAGAAAAACTAGCTCATATTAACATATGAAAATGCCAACCAAGCCAGGGACTTCCACATACCACCTAACCATAGATTGGGATGAATCAAATCTCCCTTTCATCCAATCACCCTCACACCATATTCCAAGCATGAACATGGGATCGTATGGGTTAAAACAAAATAAAACAAACGAGGGCTTCCAGAGGCTGCACCATCACAACCCTTAACCACAACGATTTCACATAACTAGTCCAGAAAGCAATAATACCAAACTAGATTAGTATCTATCCAAGTTTTCCAATGCTTCAAGAACTAGTAACTCAACCTATAGTCTCTAGGGAACCCAAGTTGTCACAAGGCTCCAGAGTGTTTGTCCCAACCCACAGTCTTCATTGACTAATAACTCAACCCATAGCCTCCAGGGAACCCAAGTTGTTTCAGGGCTTCAAAGAGTTTGTTACACCCACAGGCATAGGAAACCTAAGAACCAATCATAAAAGAAAATGGGGAACCCACGACACCATGGCTATCCATGAAATGGGAAGGAAAGGTTGAAACCATTATCAATCCAGGAAAGTATCTATGCCAATGACAACACATAAACAAGAAGTCACATGCATATACCATGAATCCGAAAACCAACAAGGAGATCACACACTTAGTTGCTAATCCAACTGTCTCCTAGTACTTCCTTGATTTCCTTTGCTTTCTTTATCCAATCCAAGAGAATACTAGAATGCTCCAAGGATGCTCCAAGAATGATCTAAGTGTGTAAGAGTACGAGAGAATGAACACAAGCTCAACTCAAAACTATACAAAAGATAGCAATTGATTCTCTGATGCCTTTTTATCTTTGATGTCTCTTTTTTCTTTATTTTCCTCCATTTTTCCTCTAATTTCCCTTGCATGAAAATTTGTGTCTCTTCACCTTCCTTTTCTCCAATTTTCCCTTATTTTCATAATTAAATGCCATTTATTGCCTCTTTTACTTTGCCAATTTCTATAGCCATTATTAATCCATAAGTGATGCCCACTATAATGTTTTCCCATCATTCAACTTGGAATACATCTCCCACGACCTTGGTATCATTTTATTTACATCAAAAATCAACCAGGGGTTGTTACAAACCCCTCCCGTTTTGGGGAACACCATCCTCGGTGTTCAATGATGATTGTAACTAGCAAAATGTGTTTCCCATGAAGCTTTATAACACAACTTGATGCAACATTTACATCATACCAAACTTATAAAACCATGAACACCATATTTCTTATTGGATATTTATAACATAACTCAATGCAATATTTACAACATATTGTTTATTGGAGCTTTATAACACATCTCATTGCAGTATTTACAATACACATATGCATATATAGATATAAAACAAAAAAATATATCAAATTCTACTACTAGGTCTCTGCGCACTCAGCTGCAGAGCCTCTTCCTTCCTTTCCACCCAGGCTAAAGCTTTAGAAATGACGATGAGACTGCATGAGAACCCTATATAAGACCCTAGTATGGGAGTCCAAAACATCCATGCACAATTGCAAAATCTGTGTCTGTCCAGTGTTCGTGAACTACTTGGTAGGAGGAGGGCTGATGCCGTTAAGACCTGAGGCACACATAGGACTGAGCGTGATGCCTACATTATGGTGCACGATCTGTCAGATAGGAGGAAAACACACTATGGACAATTGTCATCTATTGCAAAAGTATACACAGACATCCCAACAATTTTTTTATAGCTTCTGCAGGTCGGTAAGCCATGATGAGCGCACCTACAGAAGCTACGAACTAATGATGGATCAGACCCTTGCCTACAAGGTGCAGACCAAAACATGAGCCCTCGACCCGAATACAAGAATGGCACACGCTGGATTTTAGGGGCACGGTCGAGGTCGAGGTGGAATGGGACCAGGAAGGGGTCGCAGACAGTTAATTTGTTATAATTGCGGAGGGCCAGGGCACTATGCCCGCGATTGTACAAACCTGACAAAGACATCATGTTTGTACTGTACTTAGTTTGATCATGAGGCAGAAGACTACCCTACACTGATAGCGAGACTGTGCAAAAAAGGGGTACTTTATCCCCCTCCGACTCAGAATTTGCAAATGATGAGGTATGAACTGCGCGAAGAAGACACGAATGTAAACATGATGCCCAGGAGCAGTGTGACCACTGGAGATGATAAAGGGAAGTAGCCAAAAGAAAGTGCATGGGTTCACAAGGCTCCTACAAAGGAACCCAAATTTAATTTATAATGCGCGAAGGAGACATTCTTGGAAGCTAAGAAGAGCTTCACGAAGGCGTCCACTTCAAGTAGTAAGGATCAGTTAGAACCAGAAATGGATCCTTCAATGCTCACTACCTTTATGGAGAGATGCATGAAATTGCTACATGACAACAAGGTAGTAAAGGGGATACAGGAACTTATCACTAGGTGCACAGGGTCAGGAGAACCGCACATGGTCTAGAAAATCAGAAAGCATGCATTACGCATAGGAAGGGAAATGAGGTTGATTGCGCAAATTGGTGAATATGAAATGGATCAGATAATCGTGGATCTGGGATCAGACACGAATGTACTACCAAAACAAACATGGGAACGCATGGGCAGACCCACACTATAGTGGTCTCCTATTCAGTTACGAATGGTGAACCAACAGAAGATCTTGCCCATGGGAAGATTGCAAGGGGTAACAGTAGATATTGAAGGTGCGAGCACACAGGTGGATTTTGAAGTGATAAAGGTTTTCAATGACAGTAATCCCTATCTCGTGCTACTAGGAATAGACTAAGCCACTAATATGAGCAAAGTCATAAATATGAAGAAGTGCAAAATGATCTTTGAGAAAAAGTCACTATGTATAGTAGTACCACTAGATCCATCTGAAGGAGCGTGATACACTAAACCAGTGCGCGACAATGATAATGATGATGATCTCAATTGTATTTACAAGGTAACTACGTGAGAAAAGGATTGGGTGAATCCAACTACAGATGGAAGGATTTCGTGGGAGTGTGAAATCTCTTGCACCTCGGATTCAGATGAAGAGATAGAATGATGGCAGAATCGGTTGTACGAAGTAACAACGCTTAATTACAACATGATGGTTAGATCACTACATTGTGTGACAATAGAAGCAAGGGATCTACCAACATATGATGGGTTGACAATGGTGGATGAATTCCTGATCAAATTTGAAAGCACAATACCATAACAGAAGTGGTTTGATGCATTGAAGTGGGCACTGCGTGTGACGCCCGCATGATGGTGGGGTACGCATCAAGGAAATTTTCACAATTGGCGCATATGAAAAAGAATGATGTGCCTACGATTTGGGAAACTGTAGATATGACTAATAGAAAAATATGACGGATGAGATGATCCATGCACACACCTCACAAAATGGACCAAGGTCTATGGGGAAGAGCCACAGCCTGAATGGGTACATTTATTCTATCATACCCTGGATGTCATACCCATGAATTGGTATACTGAGGTCGAGCTCCGCCATGGAACAAGCGAATGGGATGTCTTACGTGAGGGATTTCTGTTAGCCTTCACGTTTGAAAATCGGTGGTTAGATATTGTTGACGATGCGCTATAGGTAGTAAAAGTAGCTATCTTTAAAATACCCCAGAAGCCAATGGAAGTACTTCAGCTAGAATGGGCGACACAGTTGAGTTGTGCACTAGAGTGTTATAATGTAAATGTTGAGGAGGATGATGAGGACCCACGAAACATTAACATTTCAGAAACGGAAGGCTGTCGCAAGATTAACGAACCATCACTTGAAGACCTCGACATCACCGTGCCACTAAAGACAAATTAGGTTAGCATTGGAACGGAGGCGGAGCTGAAGTACACAATTCTTGGGGACTATTGGGATGATGCCACGGTGGATAAGGTCACTGAGTTACTCCACGAATACCAAGACTTTTTCCCAACGAAAATTACGGACTTAAAAGGGAACATTGGCAATTTAGGGATGATGAAGATCATCCTGAAACCTGATGCAAAGCCAGTTAAGTAGTGGCCTTATCACTTGAATACAAAGTATAAAGAAAATGTCTGCGACGAATTAAAAAAAAATGCTCGTAGCCAAATTATTGAACCAGTGGAATAATCTGATTGGGTGAGTCATATGGTAGTACAGGAGAAAAAACAGAAGGGTGAAATAAGAATATGTGTAGACCTCAAGAAGTTGAACGACACCTATGTACATGATCCATTCCTAACACCATTCACAGATGAAGTACTAGAGAAAGTTGGCAGTTAGGAAGCATACTCATTCACGGATGGGTTCTCAGGGTACCATCAGATCAAGATCGTGCTAGAAGATAGGAGTAAAACGACCTTCACAACAGAATGGGGCTACCTTCAATACACTATTATGCCATTTGGATTGAAGAACGTGCCAGCTATATTTTCACGCATCGTGGTGGCCGCGTTCAAAGAATACATCCACAAGTTCTTGGAGGTTTATCTGGATGATTGGACTATCTTTGGATTAGTTAAGCACCATGTAGTGAGCTTACGCTTGATGTTGGATACTTACCGCCGACAACATATTGCGCTGAACGTTAAGAAGTGCATATTCCTCGTTCCCTTTGGAAACTTGCTGGGACATGTGGTCTGCAAACAAGGACTGATGGTGGACCACACAAAGATTGTCATTGTCCTAAATTTGGAAGCACTGTGAAGTGTTAAACAACTGCGTGTTACCTTGGGACACACTGGATACTATAGGAAGTTCATCAAGAGTTATGCCCCAATAACTGCAACGATGGAAAAGCTATTGAAAAAAGATGCTACATATTGCTGGAATGATGATTGCATGAAGAGTTTGGATGTACCGATATTTTCTTGGCTAAATCACCTCTGAACCTGGGTCAGGACCGTACAAGCCAACACCTACAATCACAAGCTTTTATAGCTTAACATCTATTGTAACAAAATAAAGATATGAAATGTTTGGAAACAAGAACCAGACATAAATATAGAAGTGGGACTAAAGCCTCTAGGTTGGGCCCAAACCTAAGGGTTTCAACTCTCTAGAACTAGCTTAGATGTAGCTAAATAAAAAACTTCTCATTAATAGAAAATAGTAGTCCCATACGTCACATGAGATTTAACAATAATAAGGTCAAGCTCTGTGCTCAATAGTTACTCCTAGTTGAATCAAAAATTTGAATCCTAATGAGCCTTTTTGCTTGTTTATTTATGCAAAAGGCTAGTCGATAGCAACCCCCTTGAAAATAGGAGTGATTCCCTCCTTGATCTCGAAAATTGTGGATCTTTTCCTCCTTGATATTCTCATGCACTTGAAGTTTCTTAGTTGTCAATGAATTTAAACTTGTGAGTGAGGATTTGGTGATCTCAAGATGAGTTAGAGAGTTAAGGAGGTGGACAAGCCTCACTAGATTCCCTCTTGGTTGTCTCCATCAAGACCTTGCATAGTAAATACCTAAAAAATGCTTCCTTTTCTTGCAATTTAATCACATTAGGGGACATACTATGAAAAACACCTTTTACTCTTCTTACTAAGCATAATATAACCAAAAATGTGAATTAATGTGAGAAAAGGATAGTTTTAAGGTTGGAGGATAGCAGCCCATGGGGCTTTGGATTGACGGTGAATGGGTGCGTTGTTAAGGTACTCCTTGCGATAGGTCACTGGTTCAAATCCCCCGTGGGTACTTAGGTTAGTCTTAACGTGGAAAAAAAAAAAAAGTTGGAGGATAGCATAATGAAATTCAAGATATACATATTGATGGGACTCATCAGCAGGGTCCATCAAAAGTATGAAACATGGGAACTTATTATATGAGGAATTAAATTCCACATCCAATTCATGCTCCCATTTTAAATTTACATAAAACGGCTAGGAGATAAGTTAAAAATATGAGTTAAAAAAATAACTTTTTTATTTTTAAATATTTTTACTTTTATACTTGAAAAATGGTGAATCATCCCCCATAGTTGACATCATCATATCGAATCCTATTGTTTCTTATAAAGTTGATTTTGGTTGTACATTTTTGTTTTGAGGCCCATTTTAGACCTCAAAAAATTTTATAATGCTTCTTAAGCTCATTGTTGTCCAACACATAAGACTTGTTCTTGAATTTGACCAAGACATTTGTCATGAGGTGATACTCCTCATTCCTATCACCTTCACCCTACTACTACGATATCTGCTTCAAGAGATGATACATGTCATCATGCTTCCCTACATGCAATATCCGCTACTGTAAATATGTCCCATAAGAGCTCACAGCTCAAATGTGATTGACCTGCAATCCTATTGAGAGCATCTGCAACCCTATTCTCCTTGCCCTTAATGTACCTGATTTCAAAGTCAAACTCATTGAGGTTAGCCAACCATCTAGATTTCCTGACATGCAAATTTGGTTAGTCAAACGAGTAGCTGAACCCACTATGATCACTCATCAAAATAGACCTCCTTCCAAGAAGATAATGTATCCACATCTTCAATGCATGAATGATAGTTTCCAACTCAAGATCATGAGTCACATAGTTCGACTCATGCTCATTCAGCTTCCTTGACTCATATCAAACCACCTATAATTCTTGCATCAGGACTTCACCAAGTATTTTTTGGGATGGGGTCCTCTGGGGTAAATTTTGTAAAAGTTTTGTTAATATTGTAAAGTCTCCACATTTTTAGGAGTGGAGCGCATAGATCGATAAGAGTCAAAGGGGATTTAGGAAGGTTAGGAGTTAAGTTATTTTGTGACCCGCCCATGGTTCACGGAACATGGTATTGTAATAGAGAAAGATATAAAAGGAGTCATAGAAGGTCATAGAAAAGTTAGTCAAGATAGCGAAGAGCATAGATAGGCGAGTTTTGGGTTTGTATTTGATGAGCCTTGGTATTGCAACAATAATGTTGCAACTCCCAAGGCTACTGACTTTAATTATCAACTTGGGGTTCATAAAAACTTAAGAGGTATCAACGCTATATGTGAAGCATACAATGTATCATTCCTTTGTTGTCATGATGTAATGGAGTGCATGTACTGAAGTCAAATCCTAAACTAATTGCAGAAAATGAAATGTTCGAAATGGAACCTTAACCTATTGAGAGAAAGAAAGTACAAGGAAAGAGACTGAAATCAAATTCTAAACACACTATTTTCTAACTAAATTATAAGAGGATTTGCTTCAAAAGAATGCTAAGTTAACATGTATGCAATCCTACTGTCCTAAGCATGTATATTCAAACCATCAAACCTTCTATTGTTGTGCATGTAAATGAATAAAATAAATCTGTTTTTATTTTTGTCTTTTTTCATATGAGAGTGTGAAAGCTAATCCCTTCTGGTGATGTGGCAAGTGGCTTGGAGATGATGGTGGATGGTTGGAAGGCTTGGGAGACCCTTAGGTGACCTTGTGTGGCTTCTTGTAGGTTTTCCCTCTATTTGGCCTCAAAACAAGCCACTACAGGAAAACCTACAGGATCTCCTGAAAACCTATAGGATACAGCCGAGAGAAAAATTATGGATGTTGAAGGTGATGGAAAGCTTAGGGAAGGTGGTTGGTGGATGGAATGAGGCAAGGTAGTTTCTACGACCACTTCAGAACTCAAAACCAAAGTTGGGAGATGGCCGGATTTGCTCAAAAAGATTGGAGAAGTTTCCTTGTGAAATGATGAAATTGGTGAGGGTTTAATGACCAAGAAAATCAAATCCAAATTGGATGGGAATTTTATTTTTATTAAATAGGATGTCTTAGGTCACTATTCCAAGTGGAATCACTCAAATATACCTCTCTTAACCCATGCAAAAAAATAAAAAACATTACTAGTCGAAAATTTAGAAATTCGAGAACTAGTGAGCTAGTAAATCTAAAAAATACCTAACCAAATCAACTGAAAATGCAATGGGGTAATTTTTGTTATGAACTAGAATGTTTTTTTGATCTAATTCAAGTGGAACCAACTTGATTGAAGATTGTTAGCATGCTCTAAAAAATAGTAGAAATTTATTGTTCTTTGCTAAAAAGGAGGTCCAACAATCTAGATTTCGGAATAAGAACACTAATCCAAGCATATCAATGATTACTATGAACTTCCAAAGATTTTTCAAGGATGAAATAATGCTTGTGATCTTGCAAAATAAATTTCATTAACCATTTAACTCAATCCTACAACAAGAAATCATTAATACTAAATGTAGAAATAGAAAGAAATGAAAACAAGAGATGCATGTGAATAAGCAGTGAAAACAAGGGAAGAAAATGATACAAAAGGGCTTTGAGGCTGCTAGGATGGCCAAGCCCAAATAAACTCAGAGACCTATGGAGGAGAAAAAAATTTAGAAGCTAAACATGACACCAATCTTCATTATTTTCATCAATAGAATTATATCCCTGCAAGAAAATAGAGTGGAGCTGCAAAAATACAAGCTTTCTCCACAATAACACTAATGAAAATCTCTTCTAGAGGAAAATTTGACTTGGTACTTATAAAAAATTATTAGGAATCATTCCCCATTAATGGAGGAAGCTTTCCCCACCAAAATCCCTTGATTAGTGGATCTAGTCCCTTGATTAATGGATTTGGTCCCTTGATTAGTGGAACACATTCCTAGATGTTCTCAATCATTGAAGTTCCACAATCTGTACCGTAATTCCATAATATATTGTTGATTTATTATTTATTATTGATCCTCCTATAGTAGGGAACAAGTCCCTAAGTTATCTCCTCCTCCAAATCTTCATAATCTGCCCAATATTCTCATAATATTCCAAAAAAATGAATAATATTTGGCACAAATATCCAATTATTCATAAACCTTCCTAATGAATATATTAAAGTTAAAAATAAATTATCTAGTGCAGAAAGAGAGGTTTAATGTGTTGAAGGATGGTCATAAGTCTTAATTTATGTTTGAATTTAGAGGCATGGGCCTTAATTTACGTCTAATTTAGAGGCCCATCAGTATTGTCTATTCTGTACTTGGGCAAAGGGGAAGGCTCCTACAGCTGTATGCATGGAGACCTTGGTAAGTCTGCAATTGAGTGCACGAGCCCCTGCAGTTGTGTGCGCAGGGTTGGAAGAGTCTTTAATTGAATATCTAAGCATAATAAAGGTTGTTTTGGAGCATTATCTGTGTATATGAGTGTTATTATTTACTTCTAAAATTATTGTATGTTTTCTCTGTTTAACTGCATTTGTCATCAAAAGTACTTAATCGATGTATGAAAGGGGTAGATCTATTTATTTACATGATGTTATGAATGTTTAGAACAATTGGTGAAGGGTTTGAATATGATAATTGTTAGTTACTGTAATTTTTGGGTTTTAAGGGTTAGGGTTTGCGAAGTTCAAAATAAATCCCCAAGAGTAACAGAAACACATTGCATAGTCCTTTGGATGCAGAAACCTAGTTCTAGGATTCCCCAATATTTCCTCGGGTGAGACTGCAGCCTGTGCTATGTGGGTTGTTGCCGAAAGGGCCAGTAGTGTAGGGTTTTGTTGGTTAGTATAGCTAACTCTAAACCTAGGTCCAAGCCTCCTCAAGGCAACAAACCGCATTTTTTTGGCTTGAGGGGGCTTGGACTTAGGTTAAAAGTTAGCTAAGCTAACCAATGAAACCCTACACTATCGACCCTTTCGGCAACAACCCACATAGCAGAGGCTACAACCTCGCCCGAGGCAGTATTGGGGGATGCTAGAACCATGTTTCTACATCAAAAGGACCATGTGATGTGTTTTTGTTACTCTTAGGGATATATTCTGACCTTCGCAAACCCTAACCCTTAAAACTTAGAAATTACAATAACTAACAATTATCAAATTCAAACCCTTCGTCGATTTTCCTAAACATTCATAACATTATGTAAATAAACAAATCCACCCCTTTCGCGCATCTATTAAGTACTTTTCATGATAAATGGAATTAAACAGAGTGAACATAAAATAATTTCATAAGTAAATAATAACACTTAGATACACAGATAATGCTCCAAAACAACCTTTATTATGCTTAGATCTTCAATGACAGACTCTTCCAACCTTGCGCACATAGCTGCAGGGGCCCATGCACTTAGCTGCAGAATTGCCAAGGTCTTCGCACACACAGCTATAAGATCCTTCCCCTTCGCCCAATTATAGAATAGACAATACAAACCCAAAACTTTCCTATCTATGCTCTTCTCTATCTTGACTGACTTTTCTATGACCCTATTACATGGAATTTGCATCTATGGATACAACTTCCCTAGGTGGGTGACTACACCTAGGACAATAGAATAAAAGTAGTTTAACCTTTTCTTATAGAAGATAGATGAGATGGAGGAACTTACTTGTTGCCTTTCGCTTCCTAAATATCTTTTGAATCACTCTCATCACTCCCACTTGAACTAAATCCACTCAAAAGGTACCTGCATCAAGAGAAATAGAAAAAATAAACGATCAAAGCATACACGAACTAACAACTATAAAACAATGGAATCGAAGACATTGAAACACATAATGATCACATATATGAACAATCATATGAGAAAATGAATAAGCTCTTTATTAATGTAGAAGGAAGAGTATCACCCAATACAATTCGATTCTATGCCACTCCTCCATCTTCAGTTCAACCCTCGCCACATCAAAAGCTCAACACTCTAGCAACATAACATTGCTGAACATAAACTCAATCCTCAAACCAACATAATTTCGTTACAAACATCAGATTCTAGCCCCATGATCACTATGATGAGTGCTCAATTTATAGGAAATGGAGGTGGTTTTGTCATAAATGAGGGTATTGAATGGATTTCCAATCTTGGTGTTAGTTTCCATGGAGAAAGGGATGAGGGTATAGGAGGTTAACGGATCCTTAGCCTATCCAATTTCGATCTCATATGAGGGGATAAGAGAAAAGAACCTTCTAGAGTCATCTATAATGAAGGAATATTCCTAGAACCCTATGCAAATTTCGCTCAATCTCACCCAGTGTAGGCTAAAGAGGGCTGAAGTGCACTACAGTGCAGGCCACAGTGGGCCTGCCTACTTTGCAATGCACTATCTCAAGGCATGGGCTGTGCTGGTGTCCCAAGGAGCCATTTCAGGAAAGTTTCCATCCATGAAACTTACATAGAAGGAGGCATTCAATGAGTTGACTTCTCTAGGGAATGTAACAACTGAATTAGGGTTTGATGAGCCCTAAAAGTACTGATTTGAATGTATGGAGTGATGTGCCCAAATAGACCTGTAATAGTTGCCCCCTAAAGCATGAAGTAAAAAATGATAATGTCAAATTATATGCTCTACGATGTGACAGAGAGGAACTAAAGCGGATGGTTACTTGCATCGATTAAAATACATTACATCATGATATTTGATTTTTTCATGAATTGTTGAGGGAAGGCATACCCATACTCAACATATAAAATTTTCATTACATGTACATAGATAGTCATCTACAGAAATAGACCCATGATGGGATGACCATCAGTGTAAAGCCATTGTACAGATGATTCAGTACTTTCCTGAAATCGTAGCCTAGATGGATGAAACTAGATTCAGGGTCTTCTATCTCATACAATCATTCGCTCAAGTACGAGTCTAGCCATGTGAGTATGTGATCTAAAGTCGAACATGGGAAGACACCATCTGATTACTAGCCAATGATGTAAGTCATTAACAGATGTGAGAGATACCACTGATAATGATAATGATTCTCAAGGTACTGCAGTACATTTTGCATGGTGTGAATAGATGTTTTGATGTTGAATACCATACAAAGTATTTCGATCAAAAGCCAGTGTTGTCAACCTATCGTCGGAAGTGATAAACTTGCCATTGATGTATCCAAGCCTCAAGGTACTGAAAGGGTGTTTCTAAGTCAACTTCTTGGATAATGTGTTGATGTCGACAAGAAGAAACTCATCGCAAGAGGGCCTTGATGTATCCCACATCAACGACACGAAACAAGTGTAATTATTTTGGAGATGGAATTGACTAATGACACAAGGTTCAGGAATGGCGGTTATGAAAATGAAGGTTTATGAGTATTGAAAAGGACGAGTTTTACTGAATGACTTCTCTTGAACATGTCGACGACACTGAATGAATTGGTAGCATTGATACAAAACCAAAGTGATGGATGGTGTGATAAACGATAGGTATGATAACCATCAAGTAGATAACCCAACCCAAATAGTCATGGAGATGAAGTGAAAGTGTCATGTTCAAGAGCAACTTGCTACCATAAAGTGATTTATCCCTTTTCCCATTTTCCCCAATCATTGCTGACCAATACCTCTTTATATTTTAACAAGCTTAAGGAGGATAACATATGCTTGTAGTATAATTCCACCCTTCAGGTGAATCCATCGCTATGTGATGT
>APFE030497607.1:25019-40667 GCA_000404065.3 Pinus taeda | reverse complement strand
GTAGGCATGGAACGGGTTGCCACATAATTGACCCATGGCAGGGAAGATACCATTGGGACAAAAGGAGCATTTAGGGAAGATGGTTGACTGGAAGCCATATTTGGACTAGGAAATGAAAGCTGGTCAACGGTGACAATTTTTCCTTCATGCGGGAAACACATCACTCAAAAGAGTGTTGAAACAATAACTCCCATGTCATAAACATAGTCGTGAACAAGAAGTAAATTGTAATCTAAAGGGCTTGGGACTACCATCACATTGAGATAAACAATTTTTCCTCCCAAAGTAATAGGCAACTGAGGAAGGATCACTAATGGTTGACTAGTTCCTTTGTTAAAATCCAACAAATTCTGGGTAACAGGCACAAGTGGCGGTGAACCGAGGGCTTGCCAAGAAGTGGAGGAAAGGATACTCATAGATGCACCTTCATCAATAATAGTGTCAGATACAATCATATTATAAACATGTACTATGATTTGGGAAGGCACATAAGAAGGAAGACGACATCCTACCAGTCGATTCCAATCAAAGGAAGTGAACGAACTGCTTGGAGGGGGTACCGCAAGAACAAGAGAATTACCCCCTTCCATTACGAGAATGGGAGGATTCTCCTCCTATCTTGATGGAACAGGATGGTTGCCTCCAAGCTCATTGGAATCTGAAGAAATGAAAAGAACCTGAGTGGCATCATACTCACTCTCTATGGGAAAGGTACGATTAACTGAAGGTGAAATTGGGTCAACTGTTTCCTCGACCTGTATTGGTCAGGCATAGACTCATGGGATTCACATTCAGAGAGAGTGGGTTTAGCTGATGGTTGATTTGGGTTAGTCACTTCATCGACTAGTGAAGGATTATGGGAGAGTCTCCTATAACCAGATGGAAGTCGTTGTGGAGAAGCAAGATGATTATCCAACACTTTTTGGGCTTCATCCAGATATGGAAAAAGGTGAATCGGGTGATTCCCTTCACATAACCTACAGGGAAACTTAACTTTACACTTCTTTCCTTGAACTTTACTACCACTAGTTGATGGTATGTCACCAGCATGATCTCCAGAAGTTGATGACACAGGATGATGTGAATGAGTAGTCCATTCTACTAAGATCTGAGGAATACTAGAACAATTTCGAAGAATATGGTCTCCCGTACAAATTTTGCAAGGATATCAAATTCTATGAGGCTTATGGGATGGTTTCTCATCAGAAGTTGCATTTGAAGCAATGGTTGCTTGGTTGCCCCCCTGCTGAATTTTATTATTCTTCTTCTTCTTAGCCACTTGGTTACTAGTGCCAATAGTTTCACCAGGCAAAGAGGAAGCAGGAGAGGAATAAACAACCAACGAAGAATGAAAAGGGTCAACTTTAGGATCAACTGGAGGTTGATTTTGTCCAGTTGTAGGAATATTCAGTTGCGGGGCCAAGGAGGTTGAGAAAAACCATACTAGAAATCCAATGGTAAGTCGCAGAAGGGACAATGTATCCATATAAGGAGCACCAATATTTTTGAAAGGAGGAAAAGGACTAGGATTCCTATCGAAAGGAATTCCTTGATTGGTGGACTCTGGAGTTGTTTCCATATGTTTCAACCTAAGATCAACTAAGGAGTGATGTGGAGGATGTTATCTACGGTAAATTAATTTATTTTAATCAAAATAACATAAAAAAAAACAAGAGGGGTAATCTAGGCAAAAGGATTACCAAGCAACTTTGAACTGCAATATACTGCCTCAATAAACCAAGGACTTAAAATACGTGCAGACAATCTCCCCGAATGTTATGTTCAGTGTATCACAGTGTATAAGGCGCCTGACTTGGTTACCTATGGATGGATAACAACCTACTGTAGTCCTCCCATATATACCTGAAAGTACGTGGAGGCCCAATCCGTATTAACATTGCCTAATGCGAAACTACACAGTGAGATCATTCCTTTATACTTTTCATACTATAACACCACCCTATATACCCGAAGGTACGTGGAAAAGCTACGACATACTTACGTACGTGGAATGAGGTATCACACTCGAAATGTATCGCAGACAATTAAAAACAGTTTCTATGTTTAACGATGCCGGAACACGTCTCTAGCCTAGACCTCTAAATGTTATGCGTTAAGTTACAATGCTTCATTAGGTTAATTTAGATAACTTTTTAAGTTGATCTTCTTAAGAGTTTGTCTTTCATGTTCACTGTGTGATGTCTTTGAAATTCCTAGAATGCAACTATAATGAGAAACATTTTTTTCATTTGATTTGTACAATGAAAACCTTAACTACAAGGGATAGAGCAATCAGAATGTTTAATCAAAGAGAAAAGAGCACATCTAATGAAATTTCCCTAAACTATTCCTATGAGCACACACAAACCTCTAATTGCATAATGCAAGTTTTTCTTTTTAATTCCCTTAATGTTTAAATGAACAAAAGGAAACTAATGCACATACAATCAATCAATCTTTTCGCAAGAAAAAAAAACTTTATGACAATTCCTTCTCGAAAGAAATGTAGGCTTTATGACAGATCCTTTTCAGAAAAGATTAATCGATTATAAACTAACTTTGACAATGAATGGATAATGATAAAGAAATCATTTAAGAAACACTAAACAATCAAGGTCAAAGTAGGGCTAGGAAGACAAATACAACTTGATTTCACAACCACAAGAATCATTGATCTTTTAGCAAACAACAAGAGAAGCAACTTTGGAAAAATCAGACATCCTTCCCTAGTATGGTCGCCAATTTGTTACATGGAATTTGCATCTACGGATAAACACATCTTCCCTAGGTGGGTGACTACACCTAGAACAACAGAATAAAAGTAGTCTAACCTTAACCTTTTATTATAGAAGGTAGATGAGATGGAGGAACTTACCTATTGCCTTTCGCTTCCTAAATCTCTTTTGAATTGCTCCCGTAGCTCCCACTTGAACTAAATCCACTCAAAAGGTACTTGCATCAAGAGAAATAGAAAAAAGAAATGATCAAATCATACATGAACTATCAACTATAAAACAATGGAATCGAATACATTGAAACACATAATGATCATAGATATGAAAAATCATATGAGAAAAGAATAAACTCTTTATTAATGTAGAAGGAAGAGTATCACCCAATACAGTTCGATTTTGTGCCACTCCTCTAGCTTTAATTTTGTTATCACTCAGAATTTTACCCTAGAAGTTATCAGAAGAAGGAAAATACCGAGGTAACTACAAACCAATATTTTAAGCATAGGCTCAACCTATGGCTCCGAGAGGGCTCTCTCTATATGATTTAGCTTTGCTTGCTGGGATTTTAGGCTAGTTATGAAAGTTCAGGGGGTTTTGATTTGTATTGAAGGTTGGATGGTGGAATCCTTAAAACAATTAGATAGAATGATGTTTCTGGACCATTGGGCTATGGAGTCAAAGAAGGGAAACATAAATGGAATTAACTCACTAAAGGGGGTATTCAAAGGGCAAGCTAGCAGAGTAAAGTGTAGGTTTTTGGGCTGGATGGGTGAAATGATCTTAACCAGGGCGAGAGAGCACTTAAGAATTCTCAAACCGAGATTAAAATGAGGAACAGAGGTTAATCATGAGCAAAGGGCAATTAAGAATCCTTTGCTATAGATTAGAGGGAGACTACCTAAACTAAGGAGCAATCAATAATTCCTTAACTTAGATAATTAGCAGAAAACATTGAAATGCCTAATAGTTAAAACAAACAACAATGAAGAAAATTCTGAGATATCATTCCATATTATAGAATTCAGATTCAGATACATTAAATATTGTGGAAAAACTTTTAAAGAAAGATAACAACACAAGAGAAAATACTTGTCTGCACTTCGCTCTACACATGAATCTAGTGAAATGTCTTGTCTTTATTCATTAATCCAATTTGCTAGTCCAAATAGTGATACAATAGCTTATAGTCTTGTGATCAACCGGCCCATAGAACTGTCTAAGAATCCACCCTACGTACTTTAAATTGTGAAGTATTTATACAAACATTATTACAAAATATCTCAAACTAACTTGAAATTTAATCTAGGAAATATAAATATCTTCTTGCAAGAAGATAGAGACAATTATTGAATTGTTTCATGTTGTCCCTTTTTATGTGGTATTGTTGGCTTTTATGGTTGGATTTGTAGCCCTTTATGCTGGATTGCAGTTGTGGTGTTTTATGCTGGAACCTTCTTCAACTTTTATCTTTCACTTGATACTCTTTGACCCTGCTGTCTTGTTTTCATCCATTTACCTGGCTGCTCTTTTTTTACTGTGCAGTAACTTTTTACTGCAAATTTCTCACAGTAAATTAGTCATTATTTCCCACCATTCTGCATCAGGTAATTTGACATTCATTATCCGCCTATATATCTCATCAGCTTAGGTATACTTGGAAAAATTGGGCTTAGTGATGAGCAAGTGTTTAATCTCATGCTGGAGAAAAAACAAGTTCTCAAAGGTGTTATACAAAACTTTTCCTGTTGGCAGTGCTTTTATAGATGAAGTGCTAGCTTATTCTTTAGCCAAATTCCTGAGTCTATTATCATAGTCCAACTGTGTCATAATTTTATCATTAATGACCAATGGATTGGGCAATCCTTTCTCCCTCAAAATTTGGAATTTGGCCATGAATCTATCAATGGCCACCTACATGTTGTGGCACTTTGCTTCTAAGTTTAGCATTAGGTTCCTCTTGGAAAGAACCTTTCTTATTTCCAAAATAGTTTCAGTTCTATCTTCTATATTTAGCTCCTGAAGCTCATATCTGTCTTTTTTGTTAAGGAAATGGATGAGTCTATTGGAATTCTCTGGCACGTCACCCAATTCCTCCTTGACTTTCTGAATAGCTACTGTAGCTATCTTTATTAGTTCTGTCTGCTCAAAAATAACTTGAATAGATAGCCAAATATCCTTGATGGAGTCAATGATATTGGCCCATAATAGTTCCTTGGCCTGTCTGAGGGGTTTCTTTAATGTCAAGTCTTTCTCCATAGCTTTGACTCTTTCACTCATTCTATTGGCCTTTTGTGCCTCTTCCTTTTGCATAATTTGGGCAAGTTTGTAGTCAGTCTCTAAACTTGCCACCTTTTTCTTCAATATATTCATTTATGTAGCCTGATTGACATCTCTTCCATGGCTCTAACTAATTCTATTGTTTTTTCTCCTGATACACCTGCTGTTGTAGACTCTGTTGTAACTGGAAATGTTGTGATCAGTGGAGCTCTTGGTGCAAGTGAAGCTGCCAGTGTAGAAGAGAATATTGTAGATACTGTAGGGATGACATTTGTAGAAGTTGTGGCAATGTCAGTTTGTTTTAATTGGATCAAGCTATCCAATTCTTTCTCTGTCTCCCTGAGTTGATCATTGAGTTTTAAGACCAAGTCCATCAACTCTTCATGTCTGGTTTGGCCCTCTATGACTTCAAGTGTTTTAGGATGTTGTAGCTGAGGTATCTTCAATTGCTTCTTTAGTGCAGCAATATCATCGTTCTTCTTATTTATCAGCTTCTTAGTAGCCTTTATATATTTGGTATCATGTCCCAACTCAATAACCAAGTCTTCTAATGACTTAATCCTTATATCCTTGGCCTGTGAGGAGGCCTTCTCCAACTGAAATTGTGTCGAGATGTTGTTCAAAGAGTTTTGTAGATAATGGGAAGCTATGGCTTTACCTATAAGGTTGGAGTATATTATCTCTCCAACTTGTTTATGTAGTTCTATCTGTTCTATGGGATGAATATCCCTTTCCAATACTTGTATGTCAACCCTCTTGTAATCTGATGATGCCTTGGGCTGCTGCGTTGTAGGCTTAATAAAGGACGTCTACAGCTTTCCTTCCTTGATGTCAAAGGCTGACATCAGCCTTGTTTTATTTGTGGGAGTGAGCTTTAGGTATTAGGAATATGTTTGGGCTTTAAGCCTCTCATTCCTCATTTTTATTTCTTTATACCTATCCTTTATGTCTTGGTCTTTGTCAGCAGGCCTACTGAAGGAAGACACTTCCACACTAAGTTGTCTTTCCAACATCTGAGTCTATCATGTGGAAGGCTCTTGTATGTCTTTAGATGGAGTTGTGGGCCTACCTCTTTCTACCTCTGTGTTGGTTACCTATGTTGATCCTTTTGTATATTCCTGTACAGAGGCCAGATTGAGCCTTTACTAATGCTCCCTCTCTATTTCTTTTTGGATTTTTCTCCTCATTCTGAGGAGTATGCATGACCGGAGGGGTGCTCATGGATCTTTCTTTCTCTCTTGGTACCTACAAAAAAGATATCTCATCAAGCTACTTTTCCAAATCAATCAAAACATTTTCTACATCTACCCTTGTGATGTCTCTATCTACTAAGGTATTTTCCACCTAGTTTGTCTGATTTGCATATGCCTCTATTTTTGGTATGGGTTGGTGGATGAAAGGTCCTAGATTGACCATTTTCATTTTCTTGGTAATGAATTCTAAAGGGTCATATCTCCATCCAAAACTCCTTTGGAATTTTATTCTTTGCAGGATCAGGTCTGTCTCTTTCACTGTCTCTCTAGAATTGCATATGAAGGGACCTAATTGGTCTTTGATTTTGAAATAGGCCTTCTTCTTGGCATTGGCAAAGTTGACTTCATCTGCATTGATGATTTTTCTATAATATTCTAAGGAAAACAACCTCATAGGGAGGTATTTTGGCAACTTATATGGTGCAAGCAGGCAACCATATATTCTTATTTCTGTGTGGTTTTAGTAAAGGTACCAATCTCCCACCTTGTTTTGCTTGGAAAGTTGGAGGACTCTTTTTATTTTTAGACTTATCCTAGGTGGAGGATTTCCAGTGAGCATAGTCATGATTGGATACACAAAAGAATCTATAAAGTCTGAGTATGTGTATGGTGATCCAAACTCATGGAAATGTGGGGTCCAAAAAATGATAGATCTGGGCTAGCCCCTGGTGTCAAGCTTTTGGAGAGTGAAAGGAAACTTATTCGACTGATAAGACAAAAATAGATGGTACTATACAGAGGAGTATTTGAATACTCTCTCATTGCCCATTCTTGTGAACTGCTCATGCATTCTATTAGTTATGAAATTGGCAAAGTCATATGTGGTTGCAGGAGGCTACCCTGGAGTATAAATTGACATGAAGGCAAGAATAATTTCATCAATGTATCCACTGGTAGAGTAACCTAAAACACATGATATCATGGTTACAATGTGCTGGCCCCATTTAGATAAAATAGTTGATACATATGGAGGGGGGTCCTTAGGGATGTGTTTTTCCTCTCTAATGAAGGTTTGGAACAACTCGGCCAATCTTGATGGGCTTAGCTTGGGATACTGGTCCAACAGGTCTCCAATTGAGAGTGGGGTTAGGTTTGGCCCTGGTTGGAACTGCAACATTTCATTAATGGACTCAACTATGATAGTGAACAGAACCTTCTGGTCATGAGACATTATGGCTCTATGGTTGGGGACGTAGCATGCATAGCACATATGAACAAATTCTGGAAAGATATGAACTTGCGGGAACTGGTATCTGGGTAAATTGGAATCCCAGAGGTCAATGTCATCTATATGGTTTAGGTGTCTATCTTTTCTTAAGCAATGAATTTTTAGCAAGAGCTCTATTGAAGTTGTGTCTTTGATTTGGAAGTCCCTGCCAGCCAGGGGAAGGTGGTCCGGGTCTAAGTGTGGAGTGGTAATGGGTCTAACGTCCATGGCGATAGGGGTAGCCATAATTCAGTTCTTGTGGATTTGAATTACGCTCTTGGGGGTTTTATCAAAAGTTTTGAGACTTTTCAGAGGGTCTAAGCAAGCAGTTTCTTAAAATTGGTAGTATTCTTACTCAATTTTTAAATCAAAACACTGCACAGGCTAAAGGTTTTGAAATTTGTAGGGGTAAGGGGTAATTCGTGGTGAAATACCTGGAATTGGGTGAACTGGATCTAAAAAATGGTGGTTCATGGTAGCTGCAGTGGTTGGCGTGGTATTGGTACAGATTGAAAAGTTAGTTGGGTTATCTGCAATGTCTTCTGAAGCGGTCTCCAAAGTCTGGTGGTCAATTTGGCATTCACAGGGATTGCAGTGGTTCATAGAGTTTACACAGAGAATGTGCAGAAAAAGGGCGAAAGAGGGCTTCGCGGCCTTTTATAGAGAAGATGATTGGTTTTGGTGGGTTCATTTTCGGATGAACAGTTGACCGTTTTTCGGTAAAGTGGGGAAAGCGGTTTTGGAGGTCCATCACATCGCTTTCATGGTGCGGGCATTATTCAGGAGGGGTCACCTGATGTATCTTAGAGTGTGACACGTAGCATTCAGGGGGTCGTGGAAAACCACTTTATCGGGTTGTTAACGTTCAGTCATCGGGCATGACCGATATTGCTGCGCGTCATTGGATGTGGGGGGTCGATGATCAACAGTAGTCAGGCGGCAAAGCTGCATAGGGAGAAATGAATGGGGGTTGATGGGGGGCCCAGGGGTTTAATCATGTCGTTTTGGTATTAGTTTAGGGATAAATCATAGGTTTAAAATGATCGGGTTGGGCTTAATGAGGGATTAGGGAGTCAGGTGAGGTTAATAACGGGATTAACTTTAGTTTACTGAGATTAGGCAAACTAAGTAAGATTATATCGGGGTATGGGTAAATTCTATTAGTTTTTATTAAAACCAAAGGCTGGGGTATTTTATATAGGGAATTAATTTAATACGAGATAATGGGATTTCAGGGAATTTATATAATACAATTATAAATTAATATGAAATATAAAGGGCAAAGTGGGTTTTTTCTATGTAAAAAGGTGGAATGTCACGTTTGTGCGCTTTTCATACCTTCAATACTTAGATTAAAGTGTTTTTGTGGGTTTTTTGGTGAAATAGGATTTACATGGGGGTGATTCACCTTTCCTAGATAAATGGTGTCAACCATAGGAAAGTGTGGTTTTATTAGGGAAGTGAGGGGAAATGAAGGGAGATGAATTTTTGATGAAGGGGATTCTAGCACTTATGCCAATAAGTCATCAAGCCGAGGGCCTGGTCCCTCCAAAAGTCAGAGAAATGCTCTGAGCCTCTTTGACTTGTAGGATTTGAGCACTTAGAACTTATTTGTGGGAAATTAGTAAGTAAAGGGATGAAATGAATGAGGGGATGTTAAATAAACCATATTGTGAACCATTGTCTTTTCTTTGTTTATTTCTTATGCATATTTGAAAGATGCATTTAAAACAATGACATAAGTGCTTTTGTGTAATCACATGATATTTCTGCAACCTTTCTACTACTTACCCATTTACTTACCCTACCATTTTTTCTTCACTTTATTTGGGTGCATTTAGGCTAGCAAACCGTTATCAATCTTTTTCTTTTCTTTACAAAGGAAACTATCTAATTCTAACCTTATATCATCGAAGGGCTCAGATTAAACTGATGAGATCCTTTTATTTACTCTATCTATCTAGTGATCTACCAAGATTACATTATTTGGTCAGACTTTTACTCTCTAACTATAAACATAAAATTAGAAGCATGATATAATCAAGTTTAAACAATTTGATTACCATGGATTGTGGCATGAGTAACAAGCTGCACACAATCATTATTATGCATAAAGGTAAATAGTAGTGGCATTTTGACTTGCTCACTTTCATGGTCTCTTTTTGTTTTTTGGGCTTCATATATTTTCATTTTTTGACCTTTTCTTATTCTTTTTTTCCTTTGATTATTCTTTTAGGACATACTCTCTTTACATTTTTTAATTTTTTAATATGGATAACATTTGCAGAAAGAAAAGATATGTACAATATTACAAGGCTTAATATTAGTCATTCAAAATTATGACTCCTATTGGTATAGGTACCTAACAGTGGCTCCACATGGGGATGGCATTTTCTAGTGAAATGTTAAGAACTTTCAACATCAGTGGCCTCTGAACTGTTGTTGATGTCACCTTGCAAAGTGTTCCTCTATGCATCTGCATTATTGATACTTATGATAGTAGATATTTCAAAGCTTAGGGCCTTCTCTTCGGGTTTCAACTTCAAAAATCACCATCCAATCCAATATAGAGTTTTGAAAATAGAATATGTACAAATGGGAAATGAAAATTAGTAACTAGGTTCAAAGTAATGTTTTAGCATTCGGCCATTCACTAGTCCACCTTCTGCTTCTGTACCGTCAAGTTCTCTCAGGAAGAAAGAATTATTACCTATGAAAGCGTAAATGATATATGGGCCTTTACATATGACATCAACCATGTTTACCTTGATCTTCCCTCCTTGAATCCCACTTGAGCACCTTGTCCCCAAGGTAGAAATATGCAGCCTTGGTTCTTTTATCAAAAATATTTTTAACCCTTTCTTGCACAACTTGAGACCTGATATAGACCTCTTCCCTGGTTTGTTGAAGGTGAATAGTTTGGTTGATTCTTCTTTGGATACTATTAGGTTCAACCTGCAATTATTGAAGCATCTTCATCATTGGTCTTCCCAAGGAAGATGGAAAAACAGCTTCCATCCTATAAACTAGTTGATAGGGAGAAGTACCAATTGATTTCTTAGTGGCTAGTCTATCTACCAATAAGGCATTGACTAGCTTTTTATTCCATGTTTTCTTATTGTCCTCTAGTAACTTCTTGATTATGTTTACGAGGATTTTGTTTAAGAATTCTACCAGTCCAATTCCTTGAGTGTAATAGGTTGTACAATGACCCAGGGTGATATGATACTTATTGCATAAATCTATCATTCTTTTGGATTTAAAGGCTGTTGCATTATCAGTAATGAGCTTAGTTGGACATCTGAATATTTATAGAATGTTGGTTTCAATGAAGGTTATGATAATAGTATTTGTGGCTTGCCTTGAAGGTATGGCCTCTATCCATTTTGTGAAATAGTCTGTGGCTGTGAGGATCCATTTGTGTTGGGAAGAGGAGGGTGGGTGAATTTCACCAATCAAGTCTAAACCCCATTGTTAAAAAGGTATTTTTGCAGAGATTGGCTTGAGGGGTAAAGGTAAAATCTTTTTCTTTCCCTCAAAATTTTGACATTTGTGATAGGAGGTCACATATTTCTTGACATCAGAAAACAAGATAGACCAGTAAAAACTAGCTCTAAGGATTTTATATGTAGTGGTCTTCCAGTAAATGTGTCCTCCACAGTCACCTGCATGAAACTCTTGTAAAAATCTGTCAGATTCATCTTTTAATAAGAAATTAAGAATAATACCTTCATGATCTCTCCAAAACAAAGCATTGTCTAGTATACAAAATTTCAAGGATTTCATCTTTAAAAACCTGCTTTTAGTCCCAGATAATTTAGGAGGAGCTTGTAATTTCTATAAAACATAAATAATATCAACATACCAAGGTGATTCAATAAAGGCCTGGCTGATTAGTGGAGTCACCATCTCCTCTCCATCATCTTTTGCTACAATAAAGTTTATATCCAAGGCTTGACAGTTTGATTCAACCATGAGCTTGGCTAAACCTTGACCCTTGATTAACTTAGTAGGTTTGATTTCTATATCGTACTCTAAAATAGTAGTAATCCTCATACTCTAAAATTGTATTAATCCACTTTCCCCTCTTGCCATCAGGACCATCCTGAGTTAGGATGTCTTTGACCATTGAATTTGGAATGTATGCTACTATATGAGAATATAAGATGTATACCCTAAAATCCTTAATGGCTTTGACTAAAGCCAATGCTTGTTTTTCCATTATATTGTATTTTAAGGGGGCATCTCTCAAGGCTTTGCTAAAGAAAGCAATAGGTTGTTCATAGCCCTGATCATTTTTCTACAATAGAACTATAGCTATTGTGTGCTTAGAAGCAAAGGAAAACAAGATGAAATCTCTGTCAAATTTTGGACTAATTAACACAGG
Organism: Pinus taeda; assembly: GCA_000404065.3. Taxonomy (NCBI): domain Eukaryota; kingdom Viridiplantae; phylum Streptophyta; class Pinopsida; order Pinales; family Pinaceae; genus Pinus; species Pinus taeda. The sequence goes on along the minus strand of APFE030497607.1, from coordinate 28,808 downwards.
TGTTTTAGTTAAGGCCAATTTAATGTATTCAAAGGATTTTTTAGCCTCAACAGTCCATTTTATGGTTGAATTCTTTTTCAGCATATTGTTAAGTGATCTAATTAATTCTGCTAGATTAGATATAAATCTCCTAAGAAAGTTAATTTTTCCTAAAAAAGCTTGTAATTCTCTAATGTTCCTTGGGTGTTGTATTTGCAAGATGGCTTCTATTCTCGTAGGGTCTATTCTTATGCCATCTTTTGAGATTATGCGACCTAACAACTTTCCTTCCTCTAACCCAAACAAAAACTTTTTCGGGTTTAAGGAGATTCCAAATTTCTTGCATTTAATAAAAACTTGTCTTAGATGATCCAAATGTTGATTGTCAGATTTTGAAAAAACAGTAATGTCATCTAGGTATATCACAAGGAAATCATGAATTTCTTTTGCAAAAGATATATCCATAGCCCTTTGGAAAGTGGCTCCTATATTCATTAGCCCAAAAGGCATTTTCACATACATAAATGTGCCCCAAGGAGTAGTGAAGGCAGTCTTGGGTTGGTCATCTGGATGAACCAAAATTTGATTGTAACCAAAAAACCCATCCAATAATGAGATTCTAGTTGATCCAACTACCCTTTGTAAAATGTGATCCATTTTAGGGAGAGGATAATTGTCTTTTAGTGACACTTGTTTAGGTTTCTGAGATCCACACAGAGTTTGATCTCACTAGTTTTCTTCCTAGTTGGCACCAAGTTTGACACCCAATTAGAAAACCTGATTGGTGCAATTATTTTGGCATCATACATCCTCTGAATTTCTTTTTCAATTGAAGGTAATAAGATGATATTGATCCTCCTAAGTTTTTGTCTGAAAGGCTTTTGATTTTTCTTAATAGGGACTGTGTGCTGGATGATGTTGGTGTCATAGGATTTGAGGTCCTCATAACTCCAAGCAAAAACGTCCTAAAATTCTTTCAATAACTCAATGTATTTTACTTTTTCGTGGGAGGTAATTATTTTGAAAGTTTGATCAGTTTAGGATTTTCACTAGTGCCTATATTACGTTCCTCTATATTAGACCTTACTGGTTCCATTTTAGGTTTCCTAGGAACATCATTTGAATAAAATAAATCTTCCAGAGGGGTTAATCCCTTTGGTAAGAAGTTATCCTTGAGATTAATTACTTCAATTTCTTCACTGATTATTTCATCAATCTCAATTTGTCCTAAGTTATCTACATCTGATTTAGTAAATTTAGTTGGGTTAGATCTATCTAGTTCATCACCTTCTATCTCATTTATTGCTAACTCATCCTTAGAGTTGTTGGGTGTGGAGCCTGATTATCTTTTGTATTCAAAGGTCTCAGCTGGATGTATACTCCAGGAAGATTGTGTTCGGGGAGGCCGATCCCCGTCGGCTGGGGGGTCTGGGGGCCAGTGGTCCCCTGGTGGGAGTTCGGGGGTGGCGCCCCCGAAGCTAAAAATAGATGTAAAATTGCCTTGTAAAAGTCTAGTAATTTCTAGTCAATCTGGGCCATTCATTAGGTGGATGATTTGATGGTAGAAGTTATGTTTAGTTTAGGATTTTTTGCCCTAGAAGGCAACCCCTCGCTATATATGAGGGAATTGTATTGCGTCTATGTAGATCTGTATTCTAAGTGAGGAAGAGAGAGGAGATTGAGAGTGAAGAGGGAGTTACAACGAATCTGTTGTAGGTTATATCTCTTCCGTTTGCTGGATAATATAATAAAAGAAGGATTGGATGTTTCTCCATGGACGTAGCCCAAATTGGGTGAACCACGTATATCTGTGTCTCTCTTGTTTTATGTGTTTTCTGTGTTTATATTTTTGAAATATTTTACATGTTTCTTTGCACTGTAATATATAATTTTCTAACAACTGGTATCATAGCCGAAGGTCTATTTGGCTGATAAACTCGCAGGAGAGAAGGTTTCCTATTTCGAGTCGGAGCAATGGTAGAAGATGGTAGGTTTAGTGTCCAAAAATTTAACAGCCAAAAATACCAGCTGTGGAAGATGCAAATGGAAGATTATCTCTATCAGAGAGATCTATACCTACAATTGAGCGGAAAGGCAAAGAAGTCGACAAGTATGACAGACACATAATGGAATATTCTCGATAGAAAGGCACTTGGAACAATACGGTTGTGCCTAGCGGCGTCGATAGCATTTAATATTTCAAAGGAAACGACAATAGAGAGATTAATGTCGACATTGGCCAAACTATATGAAAAACCCTTAGCCTCAAATAAGGTATTTCTTATGACGCGTTTATTTAATATGAAGATGTCAGAAGGTGGATCTATTGCTGATCATTTAAATGATTTTAATATAGTTACAAGTCAGTTAAGTTCTGTAGGGGTAACTTTTGATGATGAAGTTAGGGCTCTGTTATTTTTGTGCTCATTGCTAGAAAGTTGGAATGGTTTAGTTATGGCCATTAGCAAATCTATCTGTGGATCTAGTACTTTAAAGTTTGATGATGTTGTCGGTGCAATCCTTAGCGAGGAAATGCGACAAAAAAGCTTTGGTGAGACATCAAGTAATGCTTTGACTGCAGAGACTAGGGGAAGACAAATGGAAAGAGGAAAGAGCCCAGGATATCACAGTTAGTCAAGAAAAGGCAGATCCAAGTCCAGATCGGGGATAGTGTGCTGGAAATTTGGGAAGAAAGAACACTTGAAGAATGGTTTAGTTATGGCCATTAGCAAATCTATCTGTGGATCTAGTACTTTAAAGTTTGATGATGTTGTCGGTGCAATCCTTAGCGAGGAAATGCGACAAAAAAGCTTTGGTGAGACATCAAGTAATGCTTTGACTGCAGAGACTAGGGGAAGACAAATGGAAAGAGGAAAGAGCCCAGGATATCACAGTTAGTCAAGAAAAGGCAGATCCAAGTCCAGATCGGGGATAGTGTGCTGGAAATTTGGGAAGAAAGAACACTTGAAGAAAGACTGCAAGTCTTGGAAGGGAAAAGAAGGAGATGTGCAACAAGAAACTAATCATGAAGCGAATGTAACAGGTGATGTGTTGCAAGATGCTTTGATTCTTTCATTAGAAAATATTATTGATGCCTGGGTGGTAGATTCAGGGGCGTCATTCCATGCCACACTTGATAAGAAACATTTTCATGATTATGTCCAAGGAGATTTTGGATGGGTTCGATTGGGTGATGATAAACCCTCTAAAATCATTGGAATGGGTACAGTTTTCATAAAACAACAAAATGGAAATTAATGGCTATTGAAGAAGGTAAGGCATGTTCCAAATCTGAAGAAAAATCTGATTTCAATAGGGTAGTTGGGAGGTGAAGGTTGCGTAACTACTTTCACAGATAAAACCTAGGAGGTCATTAAAGGATCCCTGGTAATAGCAAAAGGAGGAAAGGTTGGTAGATTGTATTTATGCAATGGTATTTCTAATTTTTTTAATGCTTTAACCTCTACAGGAGAAGATATGGCATTGTGGCATCATAGGCTCGGGCCCATGAGTGAGAAGGGGATGCAAATTCTTCACTCAAGAAATTTTTTGCTAGGTTTGAAGCATGTCAATTTAAAATTCTATGAGAATTGTGTTTATGGAAAATAGAAGAGAGTCAGCTTCCTTAGAGTTGGGAAAGAAAAGAAGAGCGGAAAATTAGAGCTTATGCATACAGATGTATGGGGACCTACTCAGGTATCATCTCTTGGTGGCTCTCATTATTGTGTTACTTTTATTGATGATGCAACCAGAAAAACCTAGATTTATTGTATTCGAAATAAATCTGATGTATTTGATACTTTCAAGAAA
>APFE030497607.1:13513-25009 GCA_000404065.3 Pinus taeda | reverse complement strand
AGAAAATAGAACAAAGCTTGAGGAAAAATCAAAGAAATGTACCTTTATTGGATATGGTGTTAATCATTTTGGTTATCGCTTATATGATTATGAAAATCACAAAATCATTAGGAGCAGAGATGTAAAATTCAATGAAAAGGTTTTGTATAAGGATCAGCTACAGGAAAAGAAACAAGAAAAAGAAAACAGAGAATACACAGTGCTTGACGAGATCACAGAAAAAGTGATGGTGCCTGAAAATCATAATGATCAATAGCCAGAACAACAACCACAACAGCAACAAGCACTTCAAACACCTGAAAGTGGTGTTAGAAGATCTACCAAGATGAGTAAACCCCCTGAACGATACTCTCCTTCATTATATTATGTATTGTTGACTGATTTTGGTGAACTAGAATGTTATGAAGAAGTAGTGCAGGTAGAAACCAGGAAGAATTGGGAGCAAGCCATGAAAGAAGAGATGGACTCCTTAGCACATAACCAGACTTGGGATTTAGTCAGGTTTCCTGTAGGTAAAACAACATTGCAGAATAAATGGGTTTACAAGTTGAAGGAAGAAGATGGAGGTAGAAAAAGGTATAAAGCTAGACTTGTGGTGAAAGGGTTTGCATAGAAAAGGGTATAGATTTTGATGATATATTTTCTCCCGTTCTGAAAATGACTTCAATAAGAACTATTCTAAGTCTAGTAGTAGCTGAAGATTTGCATTTTGAGCAATTAGATGTAAAGATGGCCTTTCTCCATGGGGATTTGGAGGAAGAGATATATATGCAGCAGCCACAAGGATATGAGGTAAAAGGGAAGGAGAAACTAGTGTGTAGGTTTAAGAATAGCTTGTATGGCTTAAAACAGGCTCTAAGGCAGTGGTATCTAAAATTTGACATGTTTATGTCTGAACAAGGTTATACTAGGTGTCACTTTGATCATTGTGTTTATCTCAAAAGGCAAAATGATGGCAGCTATATTATATTGTTATTGTATGTAGATGACATGCTTGTTGCAGGCTCTAACATGTAGGACATAAATGTGCTCAAAAGAAAATTGGCAAACTCATTTGAAATGAAGGATTTGGGTGCTGCAAAACAAATCCTTGGTATGAGAATAACTAGAGATAGGAAGAATCACAAATTAACATTGTCTCAAAGTTAATACATAGAAAAGGTGTTGAAAAGGTTTAATATGCGGAATGAAAAACCAATTAGTATACCTTTGGCTAGCCATTTCAAGTTAAATAAGGAGGCGTGTCCCAAGACTCAGGAAGAATTGGCTCATATGTCTAAAGTTCCATATGCATCAGTAGTTGGAAGCTTAATGTATGCAATGGTCTGCACAAGGCCTGATATTTCACATACAGCGGGAGTTGTAAGCAAGTACATGAACAATCCAGGAAAAGAACATTGGATGGCGGTGAAGTTGATTCTCAGGTATTTGAGAGGTACCACAAATCAAGCATTATGCTTTGGTGGTTCAAACATTACTCTACAGGGACATGTTGATGCAGATATGCAGGTGACAGAGATAATAGGAGGAGCACTACATGATATGTATTTACTGTAGGTGGAACAACTGTTAGTTGGGTTTAAAAAATCGAAAATGTTGTTGCACTCTCAACAACAGAAGCAGAGTATGATGCTGCTACAGAGGCTAGTAAAGAAATGATTTGGTTACAAAGGTTTCTGGATGAATTGGGTAAGAAGCAGGAGTTGGGCATGTTATACAGTGATAGCCAGAGTGCCATACATCTTGCAAAGAACTCTGCATTTCATTCCAAGACTAAACATATACAACTCAAGTACCATTTCATACGGGCAGCATTGGAAGATGGACAGTTGAAGTTGGAAAAGATATACACTAGCCAGAATCCTGCAAATATGCTAACAAAAGTTGTAACCAGGGAGAAATTTAGAATATGCTCAGTTTCAATTAGTCTTTAAGCATGATGAAGAAGATGAGAAACAACCAGGTCCAAAGAGGAGTCATTGTCTAGCAAATGAAGCAGCGGTGGAGTTGTTATAATCAGTCTTCAAGTGGGAGATTGTTGGATGTGGAGCCTGATTATCTTTTGTATTCAAAGGTCTTAGTCGGATGTATACCCCAGGAAGATTGTACACCCCTCCATGCCATAATATCTCATGCTCATAATTTTCACTATCTGGTGCAACAAACTTTTCATTACTTATAGCAGTTTGTCCATCTTGTTCATTGAAAATTTCTGAAGTTTGGTTATTTTCATTTTGTGTAGAAACTACAATTTCTTTTGGTTCTGTATTAATAATGTCAGAAATTTCTTCAAGTTTTTTATCAGCATTATACATGATAAAAGAATCAACGTTTGAGTGTATGGAGATATGGGAAAGTTTTGAGGCCGGTCCTGGCTACTTACCATATATTTCATTAAGGTTTCTCGGTATAGTTTCTTAGGTTGTCCAAAAACAGAGATTGTTGCATATGACATATCTAGTTGTAAAGATCCCTAAAGTTTGGCTCCCGATGATCTGGATAACAACATGCCATAATTTTGTGGGATGTCAGCAACTATAATATTCATAAGGATAATTTTGGCAGGATATTGGACTAGAGTAACACATAAATCTTTAATCAATCTTAGACACTTTACTTGATTGGAGTCAAATGAGAATAAGTCTTTATAAGGCCTTGTAATGTCTAGGTTTAATTTATCCATCACTGATTTGGGCATCAAGTTGTGAGAGGCCCCAAAATCCAACATTGCATTGTGTATAATTTTATCATGGATACTAAGGTTGATGTAAAAGGTGGAACTCCTCCTTCTACTGGTTTTCCATTAACATTTGGACCAAATATGAGTTCTGGTTGGTCATCAAACAAGTTAGCAGAATCTCCATTTTCAACCATTTTTAAGGTCTGGTTTATCTGTGATTTTTAAGTTTCATTCTTGATTAGTTCTGTTAAAGGAACTGAAATCTTTAGTTTTGCTATCTTTGCTCCCAGATTGAATGGTGAAGAAACCTTTTATGTTTGAAGGTTTTGGATTTTTGAAGCAGGAATCTGAGTAGGATTGTCTTCCTTTCCTTTATTAGGGATATACTTATGTGGATTTTTAGATCTGGAATTTTGAGTTTTGTCCACTGGTTCCTTGGGTGTAATTGAGGTGGATGGTTGATCAACAGAAGGTTGATCAGGGGTTATATCTACGATGGTGGGACCAAAAGGATTTGGGTTCTGCCTAGGGAGAATTTGGAGGATCTTTGAAATAGGGGTTTATTTGATTTTCTTAGGTTGATTTTGCATTTTCTTCTTGGTTTGGTCAGGGACATCAACATTCTTTCTGCTTCTTAAATTATACTGTTTATGTACTTCAAAGATGGCATAATCATATCATTGTTTATAATCAAATGACTCTCTTGACTAGATTTGCAATTGCTGCAACATATGTAGTTCCTGCTCATCTTGGGTTAGAAAAACAATGTCTTCTTCATTTATTCCCATTAAGTTTATTTGTGTGTCTTGTTCTGGGTCTTCAGGATGGGATGTTTCTGCATAATTTTCTTGAAAAGGAGGCCTAATTTTCTTATCTGGTCCATTTTTCCAATGTTTTGGTTTTGTTTTTTTCTAAAATTCGGGTTTCTAACTGGAGGTGCTTGTTGGTTATCCCATTAGGGTTTCCTTTCTATGTTATCTATTCCATCCATTAGTTTTTCCATACTTTTGGCTAAACTATCTATTTTGATGTCAAAGGGTGAAGCTTCATCTTTATCAATTCCTCTTTTTTCATTTCTGAATCTAGCCCTTTTAGCTAACAAATTATCTTCAACACTAACAACTACACTTTGCATCGCTTCTAATGTTGGGGGGTTTCTTTCCCTAAGTTGGTATGCCATATCTGTGTCAAAACCATCAGGGAACTTTATCAATGCTCAGTCAGGTGGGGGTCTAAGATTAACTCGGATGGCGTTATATATATTGTTGAATCTGGTGCAGTAATCTTGAACAGTTTCATTAGGTCCCCTTCTAATATTTTCATATTCTGAAAAAGAGGATTTGTAGGGGGTTCTTTTTCTTTTCCCATATGTTCAAAAAAATTTGATGAAATTCTTCTAATCTATCAATACTATTAACATGCAATGCTCTAAACCATTTCCTAACATCACTAGCTAAATTCTGGGCAAAGAGTCTCATTTGAACATTATCTGTATCAATTTCGTGCAACTCAAAGTAATATTTTATCTTGTTGAAATGTTGTTGTGCAGTGTAATGTCCTATGCCATCAAATTGAACAATTTTACTTTGATAGTCTTCTAGCATAGCACCAAGTTGGGCAGGTAAAACAAGAGGATCATATCTATTTGCCATGGTGGTAGGCCGGGATGGGGTTAAGATGTGGATGAAGAGTGGATGAAGAGCGAGGACTAGTAGGTGATAAATGGGAGATGATAAGTTAGTGAGGAAGAGTAGGTACAAATGGTGGTGAAGAATTGACTTCAGAAAGTATTATTGATGAAGTTGATGGGAACAATGGTGAACTTAAAGTGATGGAAGATTGTTAAGAAAGCTCAGGGGCTGTGGAAGTATTAATGGATCATTGGGAAGATTTCAGAATGTACTCATCAATGGATTTGTTGGCCTGTTGAACTGCAAGGTCTGCAATGAATTCAAGATCTAGAACAGTTTCACTGAGTGCACTTTCATATTTTGTTCTAAATAACAAAATATCAAATGACTCATCAAATGGAAGTTCTTCTAGAAATAACCATTCATCGGGGCATGAATTAGCATTAACTAAAGGTGTCTAGCTAACTGAACTTTCTTCTTTTTTGGATTTTCTTGAAATCAAGTTTGGGATTATCAACTATTGGGGCAGGATTAGGGTCTGGATTAGCCCTAGTAAAATGAGTCTTCGTGGAAGCCAGAATTTCTAACTTTTTAATTGTTTCTGTGAGATTTTTTAAGAGAACTTCTAACAAATGACTTTAAGAGGCTTAAAATAAAAAGTTAGGATTTTCTTAAAGCTTTATTAAGACTGAGTATTTGAAATCCCCAGTGTAGTCACCACTATGTTATCACTCAGAATTTTTCCCTAGAAGTTATCATAAGAAGGAAAAGACCGAGGTAACCACAAACCAATGTTTTAAGCATAGGCTCTAGCCAACCTATGGCTCAGAGAGGGCTCTCTTTATACAATTTAGCTTTGTCTGTTGGGATTTTAGGCTAGTTCTGAAAGTTCAGGGGTTTTTGATTTGTATTGAAGGTTGGATGGTGGAATCCTTAAAGCACATGGATAGAATGATGTTTCTGGACCATTAGGCTATGGATTCAAAGAAGGGTAGCAAAACTGGAATTAACTCACTAAAGGGAGTGTTCAAAGGGAAAGCGAGCAGAGTAAAGTGCAGGTCTTTGGGCCAGATGGGTAAAATTATCTTAACCAGGGTGAGAGAGCACTTAAGAATTCTCAGACTGGGATTAAAATGAGGAACAAAGGTTAATCATAATCAAAGGGCAATTAAGAATCCTTTGCTATAGATTAGAGGGAGACTACCTAAACTAAGGAGCAATCAAGAATTCCTTAACTTAGATAATTAGCATAAAACATTAAAATGCATAATAGTTAAAACAGAGTACAATGAAGCAAATTCTGAGATATCATTCCATATTATAGCATTCAGATTTCAGATACATTAAAGATTGTGGAAAAACTTTTAAACAAAGATAACAAAACAAGAGAAAATACTTGTCTGCACTTTTCTCTACACATGAATCCAGTGAAATGTCTTGTCTTCATTCATTAATCCAACTTTCTAGTCCAAATAGTGATACAATAGCTTACAGTCTTGTGATCAAATGGTCTATAGAAATGTCTAAGAATCCACCCTACATACTTCAAATTGTGAAGTATTTATACAAACATTATTACCAAATATCTCAAACTAACTTGAGATTTAATCTAGGAAATACAAATATCTTCTTGCAAGAAGATAGAGACAACTATTGAACTGTTTCATGTTGTCCCTTTTTATGTGGTACTTCTCGCTTTTATAGTTGGATTTGTAGCCCTTTATGTTGGCTTGTAGTTGTGGTCTTTTATGTTGGAATACTCTTCAACTTTTATCTTTCACCTGATACTCTTTGACCTTGTTGTCCTGTTTTCATCTGTTTACCTAGCTGCTCTATTTTTACTATGCAGTAACTTTTTACTGCAAATTTCTCACAGTAAATCAATGATTGTTTCCCACCATTCTGCATTAGGTAGTTTGACATTCATCATCTGCCTATATATCTCATCAGCTCTAGTATACTTGGAAAAATTGGGCTTAGTGATGAACAGGTGTTTAAACTCATGTTGGAGAAAAAAAAGTTCTCGAAGGTGTTATACAAAACGTTTCTTGTTGGCAGTGCTTTTATAAATGAAGTGCTAGCTTGTTCTTTAGACAATTGCCTAAGTCTATTATCATAGTCCAATTGTGTCATAAGTTTGTCATTAATGACCAATGGACTGGGAAATGCTTTCTCCCTCAAAATTTGGAATTTGGCCATGAATCTACCAATGGCCTCTTGCATGTTGCGGCACTTTTCTTCTAAGTTTAGCATTAGGTTCCTCTTGGAAAGAACCTTTCTTATTTCCAAAATAGTTTCAGTTCGGTCTTATATATTTAGATCCTGAAGCTCATATATGATTTTGTTGTTAAAGAAATGGATGAGTCTATTGGCATCCTCTGGCATGTCACCCAATTCCTCCTTGACTTTCTAAATAGCTACTGTAGCTCTCTTTATCAGTTCTGTCTGCTCAAAAATAACTTGAATAGATGGCCAAATATGCTTGATGGAGTCAATGATATTAGCCCATAACAGTTCCTTGGCTTGTCCAAGGGGTTTCTCTAATGCCAAGTCTTTCTCCATAGCTTTGGCCCTTTCACTCATTCTGCTGGCCTTTTGTGCCTCTTCCTTTTGCATAATTTGGGCAAGTTTGTAGTCAGTATCTAAACTTGCCACCTTTTCCTTCAGTCTATTCATTTCTATAGCCTGAATTGACATCTCTTCCATGGATCTAACTAATTTTGTTGCTTTTTCTCCTGATGCACCTGCTATTGTAGACACTATTGTAACTGGCAATGTTGTGGAAGGTGGAGCTGTTGGTGCAAGTGAAGCTACCAGTGTATAAGGGACTATTGTAGATACTGTAGGGATGACATTTGTAGAAGTTGTGGCAATGTCAGTTTGTTTTAATTGGATCAAGCTATCCAATTCTTTCTCTGTCTCCCTGAGTTGATCATTGAGTTTTAGAACCAAGTCCATCAACTCTTCATGTCTGGTTTGGCTCTCTATGAATTGAAGTGTTTGAGGATGTTGCAGCTGAGGTATATTCAATTGCTTCTTTAATGCAACAATATCATCGTTCTTCTTCTTTATCATTTGCTTAGTAGCCTTTATATATTTGGGATCATGTCCCAAATCAATAAACAAGTCTTCTAACGACTTAATCCTTGTATCCTTGGCCTATGAGGAGGCCTTCTCCAACTCAAAATGTGTCGAGATGTTGTTCAAAGAGTTTTGTAGTTGATGGGCATCTATGGCTTTACTTGTAAGGGTGGAGTATATTATCTCTCCAGCCTGTTTATGCAGTTCCATTTGGTCTGTGGGATGAATATCCCTTTCCAATACTTCAAAGTCAACCCTCTTGTAATCTGATGATGCCTTGGGCTGTTGTGCCATAGGATTAATAAAGGACATTTGTAGCTTTCCTTCCTTGATGTCAAAGGTTGACAACAACCTTGTTTGATTTGTGGGAGTGAGCTTTAGGTATTGGGCATATGTTTGGGCTTTAAGCCTCTCATTCCTCATTTTGATTTCTTTATACCTATCCTTTATGTATTGGTCTTTGTCAGCAGGCCTACTGAAGGAAGACACTTCCACACTAAGCTGCTTATCCAACATCTGAGTCTGTGGTGTGGAAGGCTCTTGTATGTCTTCAGATGGAGTTGTGGGCCTACTTCTATCTACCTCTGTGTTGGTTACCTGTGCTAATCCTTTTGTATATTCCTATTCAGAGATCGGATTGAGCCTTTGCCTCTTGTTGTGACTTGTTTCTTGCTGCAGATTAGAGGTGTCCATTCATGAAGTGGAAGCTCCCTCTCTGTTTCTTTTTGGATTTTTCTCCTCATTTTGAGGAGTCTGCATGACTGGAGGGGTGCTCATGGCTCTTTCTTGCTCTCTTGGTACTTGCAGAAAAGAGTTCTCATCAAGCTGCTTTTCCAAATCAATCAGAGCATTTTCTACATCTACCCTTGTGTTGTCTCTGTCTACTAAGGTATTTTCCACCCAGTCTGTCTGATTTGCATATGCCTTATTTCTGGTATGGGGTGGTGGATGAAAGGTCCTAGCTTGGCTTTTTGCCTTTTCTTGGTAATGAATTCTAAAGGGTCATATCTCCATAAAAAAATCCTTTGGAATTTTTTTCTTTGCAGGATCAGGTCTACCTCTTTCCCTGCCTCTTTGGAATTGCATATGAAGGGACCTAATTGGTCTTTGATTTTGAAATAGGCCTTCTTCTTGGCATTGACAAAGTTGACTTCATCTTCATTGATGATTTGTCTATAATATTCTAAGGCAAAAAACCTCATAGGGAGGTATCTTCGCAACTTATATGGTGCAAGTAGGAAACCATATATTCTTATTTCTATGTCGTTTTGGTAAAGGTACCAATCTCCCACCTTGGTTTTCTTGGAAATTTGGAGGACTCTTTTTATTTTTAGACTTATCCTAGGTGGAGGATTTCCAGTGAACATAGTCATGATTGGATACACAAAATAATCTATAAATTTTGAGTATGTGTATGGTGATCCAAACACATGGAAAAGTGGGGTCCAAAAAATGACAGATTTGGGCTGGCCCCTCATGTCATTGCTCATTCTTGTGAACTGCTTATGCATTCTATCAGCTATGAAATTGGCAAAGTCATATTTGGTTGTAGGAGGCTGCCCTAGGGTATAAATGGACATGAAGGCAAGAATAAGTTCATCAATGTATTCACTGGTAGAGTAACCCAAAACACATGATATCATGGTTACAATGTATTGGCCCCATTTAGAGAAAATAGTTGATACATATGGAGGGGCATCCTTAGGGATGTTTTTTTCCTCTCTAATGAAGGTTTGGAACAATTGGGCCAATCTTGATGGGCTTAGCTTGGGATACTGGTCCAACAGGTCTCCAATTGAGAGTGGGGTTAGGTTTGGCCCTGGTTGGAACTGCAGCATTTCATTAATGGACTCAGTTGTGATGGTGAACCGAACCTTCTGGTCATGAGAAATTATGGCTCTATGGTTGGGGACGTAGCATGCATAGCACATATGAACAACTTTTGGAGAGATATGAACTTGGTGGAACTAGTATATGGGTAAATTGGACTCCCAAAGGCCAATGTCATCTATATGGTTCAGGTATCTGTCTTTGCTTAAGCAATGAATTTTTAGCAGGAGCTCTATTGAAGTTGTCTTTTATTTGGAAGTCCCTTTCAGCTAGGGGAAGGTGGTCCAGGTCTAAGTGTGGAGTGGTAATGGGTCTAACATCCATGGTGATAGCGGTAACCATAATTCAGTTCTTGTGGATTTGAATTATGCTCTGGGGGGTTTTATCAAAGGTTTTGAGACTTTTCAGAGGGTCTAGGCAAGCAGTTTCTTAAAATTGGCAGTATTCTTACTCAATTTTTAAATAAAAAGACTTCACAAGCTAAAGGTTTTGAAATTTGCAGGGGTAAGGGGTAATTCATGGTGAAATACCTAGAATTGGGCAAATTGGCTCTAAAAAATGGTGGTTCACGGCAGCTGCAGTGGTTGGCGTGGTCTTGGTATGGACTAAAAATTCAGCTGGGTTGTTTGCAGCGTCTTCTGGAGTGGTCTCGAAAGTCTGGTGGTAAATTTGGCGTTCGTTGGGATTACAATGGTTCACGGAGTTTACATAGAAAATGCACGAAAAAAGGGCGAAAGAGGGCTTCACGGCCTTTTATAGAGAAGATGATTGGTTTTTGCAGGTTCATTTTCAGATGAATAGTTGATGGTTTTTAGGTTAAGTGGGGAAAGCAGTTTTGGAGGGCCATCGCACCACTTTCGTGGTGCGGGCAGTATTCGGGAGGGGTCACCCGATGTATCTCCGACCATGACACGTAGCATTCGGGGGGTCAGGGAAACCACTTTATTGGGTGGTTAACATTCAGTCATTCAGCGCGGCTAGTATGGCTATGTGCTGTTGGATGTGGGGGGGGCGATGATCAACGGTATTTAGGCGGCAAAGTTGCATGGGGGAAAATGAACAGGAGTTGATGGGGGGCCCAGGGGTTTAATCACAATGGTTTGGGATTAGTTTAAGGATAAATCACAGGTTTAAAATGATCGAGTCAGGCTTAATGAGGGATTAGGGAGTTGGGTGAGGTTAATAACGAGATTAACTTAAGTTTACTGGGATTAGGCAAACTAAGTAAGACTATATTGGGGTATGGGTAAATTCTATTAGTTTTTATTAAAACCAAAGGTTGGGGTATTTTATATAGGGAATTAATTTAATACAGGACAATGGGATTTCGAGGAATTTATATAATACAATTAGAAATTAATATGAAATTTATATGGCGGAGTGGGTTTCTTCTAAGTAAAAATGTGGAATGTCACGTTTGCGTGCTTTTCATACCTTCAATACTTAGATTAAAGTGTTTTTGTGGGTTTTTTGGTGAAATGGGATTTACATGTGGATGATTCACCTTTCCTAGATAAATGGTGTCAACCATAGGAAAGTGTGGTTTTATTAGGGAAATGAGGGGAAATGAAGGGAGATGAATTTTTTATGAAGGGGACTCTAACACTTATGCCCATAAGTCATCAAGCCAAGGGTCTAGTCCCTCCAAAAGTCAGAGAAATGCTCTAAGCCCCTTTGACTTGTAGGATTTGAGCACTTAGAACTTATTTGTGCGAAATTAGTAAGTAAAGGTGTGAAATGAATGAGGGGATGTTAAATAAACCATATTGTGAACCATTGTCTTTTCTTTGTTTACTGCTTATGTATATTTGAAAGATGCATTTAAAACAATGACATAAGTGTTTTTATGTAATCACATGATATTTCTGCAACCTTTCTATTACTTACCCATTTACTTACCCTACCATTTTTTCTTCACTTTATTTGGGTGCATTTGGGCTAGCAAACCGTTATCAATCTTTTTCTTTTCTTTACAAATTAAACTATCTAATTCTAACCTTATATCATCCAAGGGCTCAGATGAAATTGATGAGCTCCTTTTATTTACTCTACCTGTCTAATGATCTACCAAGATTACACTATATTGGTCAGATTTTTATTCTCTAACTATAAACATAAAATTCAATGAATGGTATGATCAAGTTTAAACAATTTGATTACCATGGATTGTGGCATGAGTAACAAGCTGCACACAATCATTATTATGCATAAAAGTAAATAGTAGTGGCATTTTGACTTGCTCACTTTCATGGTCTCTTTTTGTTTTTTGGGGTT
>APFE030497601.1:76075-120915 GCA_000404065.3 Pinus taeda | reverse complement strand
ATATTCAACATATAGACCAAGGAGGATATGAAACAATTCATTAACAACAAATCATTGAGAAGAATGGACTTATTTGTATTAAGGAAACAAAAAAGAAACCATTACAACCTGAGCCTTGGTGTTGTGCAAGTTCCTCCCAGGGTCCAGCAAGAGTTTTCATCTACTTTGACAAGCTCACCCACTTCCAAATGAAACAAGAAAGGATGGTAATCTCTCCTCACAAGCTTCTACAAGGAAGTCCTAATTCCAGCAGCATCTACCCTTTGGAATGTTCAGCTTTGAACCTCCCCTCCTCTGGCCCAATGCCTGTATTTATGGTGTTCTAGAGGAAGTTATTCAGGTCCAACATCAATGGGATACTCCCTCTTTTGGATGGGGTAGTTCCTCTCTTGATGGGATAAGTTCCTCTATCATAGGGATGAATGAACCATCTGGAGGCGCTCAATAC
Source organism: Pinus taeda (assembly GCA_000404065.3). NCBI lineage: Eukaryota > Viridiplantae > Streptophyta > Pinopsida > Pinales > Pinaceae > Pinus > Pinus taeda. The sequence continues at coordinate 120,467 of APFE030497601.1, read as the reverse complement.
ACGTCAAACAATCTTCTAGAATACTCTAGAAGTGACCACAAGTAACTTTTGTAAGATGAAACTCGTGCCTTTTGACCTTTACAGGAGTACGCACCCATCCCTTGACTTACAGAGTGTACAAGTATGCGGGTACAATGAGCTTGGGATGCGTACATGCAGGCAAGGTAGAGAGAACCTACGTACCCAGAGATAAACATGATTTTTAATGACTTTCTCTCTTTCTTGAAGTTTGACATGGAGAGCAGAGGTATCAGGCTTGACAAGGAGGATAATATGACTATTGATGGAGCCATATTAACTGCAGATAGTCATGGTGAAAATTTTTAGTGTAACAGTTCACACTACCCTCTTCTTCCTCTACTTCCTGCCCATGCGATGGTGACGTTTGGCCCTTACACACTTTTGTGGCTGCCTCCTATGCTGGTACTACTCTAGCCTTTTCCTATTCAGTGGTTGTATGTGCAACGTCCCATGCCACCCACACTTCTACTACCATTGCCTCCTTCCTTCTCTTTTTTGCCAACTGTACCATGCGCAGTTTGGCCTCCCCTTTCTTCCTCTGTGCCGCCTAATTCTCTATCTCTGCAATGTTTGGAGCGTGCCACTTTGGTAGCCATGTCTCTAGTACGTTAAATATAACATCATATGTGGCTATAAAGGGTATCTCTCTCCATTTCTTAGTCAGGTCCTTACGTTCTTTTATGTATATGCTGTGGATGTTTGCTTTAAGTTTTGCAAAACCTTGTAGGCTGTTGTAGACTGTGGGTGACAACCGTGGCTTGTGGTTGATCCCCATTCTGATGTTTATCTCCATGAACACCCATAATATTTTATTGTTGTGAATCTTATTTGCATCCTTTGTGGCCCAGAGCAAAGCATACTTCGGGGCCTCCGACAGGTCCCTCTCAATCATCGGGAATTAACTATCTTCTGGAAATTCCCCTGCCATGAGCACTATGGACAATAGAAGACATGCATAGTGGAACATTTTTCCATGTTCCTGAGCTTCGGAACAATTCTCTAGGAATTCCTTGTAGAGGAACTCAGACCACTTAAACTGGACCCCCTCCATGCACTATTCAACAAGTGACACCACCAGTGTGGGAACCTCATCTGCACGACACTTGCGCATAACGTTACCTACCAATATTTGGGTCTCCACTCTCACTGTTTTATCGTTGATGCTAGATATGGAATAGCCCCTTTTCTTCTTTGCCAGCATGTATTTCTTCTTCATGGCCTCCATGATGGCCAAGTCACTACTCTTCCCCTCCGAGATATCTATAGGGTCCTCTCCTTTGCGTGGAAATCGGGTAATGTGGTGAATCAAGTCTATCGTGATGGGGATGGGCTCCTCCAGCCACAAACTCCCATCATGCACTAGGTAGAGAAGCTGCCTGATGACGAAAATTGCTATTGGGGTGTGGTGGAAATGCGACATCTAGAGAAGGTTAAGTAGCTCGACCTTTTCCACTCCACACAACCACTTTCACAGCTCTAATTCTATAACCCCCACCACGGTGTTCTACTTGGGCTTCATGAGGTGCAAGGTCTTAAGGTGAGGGAACTTCTCGTGGTCAGTGAGGTCCCAATCTTCAAATTTTAAGCTCAGCACCCATCCTAGGTGTGTGCCCTAAAAAATACTATTGTCTGGGAGGAACATGGTCTAGATTGAGCTCTTGGTCTCATCAAGGTCCTTGGGCACTTTGGCCTTCCCTTTCCATGGGGGGACATAGGCAGACAAATTTTTTAGAGGGTGCATAGGCTTAGTTTCCTCCTCCATGCATTCATCCTCATCTTCTTCAATGATAAGGTCCTCTGGGTCTTCTTCATCTTCATTTTTCTCCATGGTAATGACTTTCCCCTTCTCCTCCATCGATAACTTGGTGCTCTGTGGGTTTCGTGGGGACACACGTATGGGAACCATTGCTTGTTTGTCCTTCTTTGGTCTTGGTGTGCGTGGTGATTTTGGGATTTCTACCACAATCCTGGCAGCTTCCAGAGCATCTCCCACAGTTTGGGCCTGCGCGACCTCTTCGATGGTCATTTCTATTATTTCCATAACTTCCTCAGCTAATGCCATCATGTTCGTCCAAGAATCTATTACTCGCTAACTAAGGGGCTCAATCAACCCTCAGCACAAAACAAACAGGGCTTTTCTCAATAGCTTAATTTGAAAACGACCAAGTGTTGTTTGCTGGGAAGCCCTTTGTAATTTATAGCACATTTTGAATTTGAATTTGACAGTTTCCCCCAAATCCAGTTCATTAATTCTCCCTTGGCGACAAATTTTCCCAAATCTTGCCTATAAATCACATCTTAAATGCCTGTTGCCCACTCTATTTGGTCTCAAGTCAAGCATCCCATCATGAATAATGACTTCAATGGTCACTTTCTTGCCAACCCATGTGGCAGAGCAAGCCCCCATGTGTGGTCACAGACCTTGTGACTCTTTTCTTCTGTGTGCAGCTCTAACATCATGCAGCTCTTGGGTAGAATAGTTTATAGGCTCGCACTTCCATTCATCTGCTTTGAGTGTTAAGACTCTACTTCCCTCAACTAGCCAGGTGGTCGCACCACTTGTATAGAGTTTCATCCTATCATCCATCGGTTCTCCTAGAAAATACCCAACTTTTATTGTTATGGGTAGCATCGCGCACTTTATCATCTGCAACGCACTACCCTAGTTGATTCGCTTAGTAATTTGTGGTCCAAGCCAAGGCATCAAATTGATCAATTTGTGGCAATAATCCTCAAAATTTTTAGCATGAAAATGTGCATCCTATCTTATCACCCTTGTCCTTTTATCAAGAAAATTTTCTTTTATCTCATCCTCCAACTTCTTAACTTCTGCGTCTACCAGAGATTTTTTCTTACTTAATTGCATCCTTTCTTTCTCAAGTTCTTGGAGCCTAGAATTTCCTTGTTGGATTTCTTCTTCCAAGGTTCCATGAATGATTGTATCTACGAGTGATATCATGCGGGGCCTAAGCTTTTCATGTACTGTAGGATTTGTTTTATATTCCAGCCTTGGCAGTGCCTGCGCGGTCTGGTTATTGCACACTGTCCTATAAGCCCATAGAATTGCTAGTATGAGCAGGTCCTAGTCAGTCCACTTGGTATTGTGGACCTTGTTCAACACTTCACGTACTTTGTTAAAGGCTTCTGCGTAGATATCCTTCTGCACACTTGGTATTTCGATACTCTGCAGTACCAATCGGAGGGTCATTCACACCATTGCCTTGCCCGCACCTGCTTATTGATCTTGCCTCCTACCGTGAGGACTATGTGCATTTGTGCATGTTTCACACCATATGCCTATATCCACCAAGATAGATATGTGCGTGGAACATTTCGTCTAACAATCTTGTCTGTTAATTTCATTTGAGGCTTCCCAAACTATGTGCACATCATTCTTCTACAATTGCGTGAGTCCTCAAAACTTCTTTGGTACACACCCCACCATCTTGTGGGCATATCTCGTAGTATCCATTTTAGAGCATCGAAGCATTGCTGTTATGACACTTCTCTTTCAAATCTATTTAGGAAGTCACCCACCTTGCTTAACCCAGATACGTAGGCAAATCTCTTACCTCTATTGCTACGTAGTGTAGCAATATCATCATCATGTTATAGTTGAGCATGGTTACCTCATGTAACCGGTTCTGCCATCATTCTATCTCGTTAGAATCTGACGTGCAGGAGCTTTAGCACTCCCATGAGATTTGGCCATCCACGGTTGGATTTACCCAGTCTTTCTCCCATGCAATTATCTTATAGATGCAGTCCAAATCATCGTCGCTGTCATACTCACGCACTGGCTCCGTGTAGCACGATCCTTCTGTAGGGTCTAAAGGTACCACTATGCGTAAAGACTTTTTCTTAAAAATCATTTTGTGCTTCTTCAAATTTATCACTCCATTCATGTCAGTGGCCCAATCTATTCCCAATAGTGCAGGGTAGGGATTGCTATCATCAACAATCTCTATCACTTCAAAATCTGCTCCCATGCTTTCTCCTTTGCTATCTACTGTCATTCCCTACAATCTCCCCATGGGTAGTATATTTTGCTTGTTCACTATTCACAGTTGGATAGGAGACCATTGTAGCATAGGCCTGCCCATGCGCTCCCATGTCTGCTTTGGTAGGACATTCACGTCCAATCCTAGATCCCGAATCACTTGGTCCATCTCATATTCCCCAATTTGCATGGTCAATCTCATCTCCCTTCTTATTCGTGTTGTGTGCTTCTCGAGCTTTTGGACTACCCGCGATTCTCCTGGCATGGCCCCAGTACATCTAGTTATGAGTTCTTGTGGCCCCATTATAGCCTTGCTGTTACGCAACAACTTCATGCATTTATCCAAGAACGTACTTAGCATCAATGGGTCCATTTCTAACTCCAATATGTGTTTACTTCCTGAAGTGGAGGCATAGAAAAAGCTCCTCTTAGCTTCCACGAAGGTCTCCTTAGCGTGCTCCAAATGAAATACTGGTTCCTTCATTGGATCCTTGCGAACCCAGGTACTTTCTTCAGGCTGCTTTTTTTTGTCATCCCCTATCACAATTCCACTCTGGAGCATGATATTTACATTAGGGTCTTTCTCACATGGCTCAGACCTCATCATTTGCAGGTTTTGAGTCAGGGGAGGATGGAGTGCTCCTTTATCACGCAACCTCACTCTCAGTGTGGGACAATCCTCTGTCTCATGATCAAACAACGTACAATACAAGCATGATGGTCATGTTGGATTTGTACAATCATGGGCATAATTCCCTGGCCCTCCGCAATTGTAACATATCAGTTGTCTATTACCTCTTCCTAGTCCCCCTTCACCTCAGCCTCGTTCACACCCCTGAAATTCTGTGCATGCCATTCTTGCGTTTTGATCGAGGGGCCAAGTTTTGGCATGAACTCCGTAGGTAGGAGTTAGATCCATCATCATCCCATAAATTCTATAGGTGCACTCATCATGTCCCACTGACCTACAGAAATTACAGAGCAAGTGCTATGAATTCTGCATATACTTTTGTAATAGATGGCAGTTATTTGTAGCATGCTTTCCTCCTATCTGACAAGTCACACACCATAGTGCAGGCATCGAGTTTGGTCCTACTTGTGCCTCTGGTCTTAATGGCATTGGCCCTCCTCTTGCAAGGTAATTTGCAAACACCAGGTAGTGCTCCTTGTTGTCCCTTGGCCCTTGCATTTTATGCACCATACCTCATCACGCATCTATGGGCGAGTTCTCCAGTCTTGTTTCAAAGTCTACATCTCAAGGCACAAGTTTTTCAGCTACGTGTGAATCCACTGAACTCCCAAGTTGGGATCTTGTATCTACGTCTCGTGCAATATCATTACGACCTCCAAGGCCTTGGCCTGAGTGGTTAGCCTTTGTTGTGATAGCACATTCCATAGATGCAGTGTTAACGATGCTACAAAATATTCGCGATGTTTCCCATCTTTCAATGTCATGTTAGCTTCACGAATTGTGCACTTCAGTCTTTGATCCAACTCCCAAGGGGTCTTGCCTAGTAGCATTGTGATTTCCTTGAACCCAATGATCAACCATGCCTCTAACTTTGGCCTGCTAAATTCTTTGTTTAGCGCAACTTGGATATCCGTGATCCCAACATTCCGATTGCCATTAGAGTGCTTAATGTACCAGGTTAGTGCATGATCCTGTAGAGTGCTGACCAATGTTGCCTTCTTTATATTGTCATCTTTGATTCCCTATGCTTCCTATATAGCATTTATCACGAACCAAAATTGGTCTAGACCTTCATTCCTTACTCTGTTGAACGCTGGTAGCTTTATCACACTTGTCGTAGCATTTTAATCTAAGTGTTCAAATATTTAACGTAATTACCTCGCGGTCCTTTAAGGAAGCGTCATTCTGCCTTACTACAACTGACTGAAGTATCTACTGCAAATTTGGTGATGAATCCTCCTATGATTCGATCGAGCCAGTGATTGACAGTGCACATGATCTTATCTTCCAATGCTTCTAGTCTGCACACTATTTCTGGAGTCCACACAATAGGTTTGTTGAGTTTACACCTTCCTTGGCTATCTTCTAGCTTCGCTATCCACTAGTATAACTCAGTGGGGAATGATGCGAAGAAAATTTCATGGATCTTTATATATAAGTAGTAGTCTAACAACTCTTCCTTTGACAGTCACGAATTCCTGTTTTCCTACGCCACGAACTCATGAATCTTCCTATCCAACCAATCTTGAATTCCTTTCTTTGTCGGATTCCAGTGATACAATATCAGACACCTCTATGTAGATCTTGGTCTTGGCAATGGAACTAGTTTTTGGCTTGTTGGGGCCTAACCTAGGTTTGGATTTAATTAGCTAGAAAAATCCCTATACTACTAGCCTTTTCAGCAACACTCCGCGGAGCGCAGAATGAGGTCTCACTTGAAGTAGTATGGGAGAGTACTAGAACTAGGCTCCACACCCTTGAGATGTCTGAGAGGTTCAACTCATCCAACTATTTGTCCCTGTGCACAGATCACTTCATGCACTTTCATGTTCCTCATGCCTTGATACATTGCCTTCGTGAAGCCCTAACAAGGGGTTGTGGAGCTTCCCTGCTGTTAGAGCTGCACTCTACACTATTACCCAAGGTCTTACTTATCTTCCTATACTAGTGAATTACCTTCACGTACTTGGATTTATTACATTATATTTATTTATACAAAACATTCATATGAGTTCGCGCAGTAAAGAAGCACTATACTTGTGAATTATACCCAATCATATATTAAAACAACAAAAGATACATAGAAATATGTTAAACTTCTCTTTATTGATTCTTCCAATGGTTACAGACTCGGCCTCCCCTACACACTTAGTTGCAGGGGTCCACGCACTCAGCTGCAGACTACTAGGCCTCTATGCACTTAGCTGCAAAGCCTCCTCCTACTCTACGACCCAAAGACACACTTTACACTTTGACTCAATCACATAGATTTCTCATTCTTCTTGTGCTCTCCTCTATACTGAGAGCCTTGCTATATTTATACAATCCCATGGTCCGCGGACCATGGGTAGTTCTATTAAGGCGACGTTACTTTACAAAAATGAGGGCGGACAACCCTGTGAATCTATCATAATTTCATGCTCTACGCCCACAATTTGTGGAGATTTTGCAAATGGATTTGTTCAAAACTTGGGCTTTAAGCCCCAAAACATGCCTTGGGGGGATTCCATGCCCAACACAAGTGTTGGGGAAAGGCCCAAGTTTTGATGTAAAAAGATGAAAAGTCTCCAGAAATTGTGGTCACAGAGCATGTAGATAGTTAAGAGTCAAAAAAATGGTTTTTACCCTCCTTTATGTAAAGTTGAGTCAGCTTTTGAGATCTACCCATTGTCCGTAGACCATGGGATTGTATAAATAGGTGTGTCTTAGAGAGTCTAGGGGATAGAGATACTTTGGTTGATGGGTATGAAGGAAGAAGTATAGCATAGAGAAGGAAGTATTAAAGGGGAAAGGCTCTGTAGTTGAGTGCACAAAGGCCTAGAGTAGTGTCCGCAGCTAAGTGCGTGGAACCCTGCAGCTAAGTTGTGTAGGGAAGTTTTGAGTTTGTCATCCTTTGCAGAATATGAATAAAGAATATTGTTCCAGAAATTTTGGTGTTTAGTCCCTTTACTTCTGTTATATATGAATGTGATATATGTTGTGATTAATGATGGTTTTATAAAATAATGATCTTTTAATGTGTGACTTTACTTGATATGTATTATTATCTGAACATAATTAATGTTAAGTGATTACATGAAGATCATAATTCTTTTTGTTAAATTTATCGAACACTTAGGTAGTGTCGAGTAATTACTGATCTAAGGGTAATCCAAGGTGTTCTTAAGTAGCTAATCATCCTGTTCAAGGTCTGAAAATGTCAGCCATAGACCTTCACGGAGGTCTAGAAGCTGATTAAGGGATGTTATAGCACTAGGCCACAGGATCATAGAGGTCTGTGCAAAGGAAGATCTTAGTTACCAAAAGAACATCACATTGATCTCTTGGTACGAAAACTTGGCTCCGACATCCCCCCATACTGCTTCAGGTGAGACTTCAGTGCATACACCACAGATTGATACTGAAAGGGCCAGTAGTGTAGGGATTTGTTTGGTGCAACTAATTCTAAACCTGGGTTAAGACCCCCTAAGCCAACACTTAGTCACTGCATTGCACAACTTTGTAGGCTAACAGTCACTGTCCCTCAGAATTGTGCAAAGTAGGCCCGGGGATAGTTATTGGGTAAAAATGTGAATTCATGAGTGAAAGATGGGGCCTTCCCTCTCAGGATTGTGCAATGTTGTCTTGGTGAGGCAGGGTCCGACCAAGGCTGCCTAGACCCGCCGATGGGAAACTGAAAGAAAATGTGAAATTGAATGCATGGTGATATTGAATGTAAGTAGAAGCAAGTGATCATGCATGAAAATAGTGAATGAAAGATTCAGAAAATGGAACACCATGCATGTGGGTGAAGCAAGTCACCGAATCAGTGATCATTCATGCAAAACAGTTTCATGAATGTGACAACAGTGAAACAATACTAGTACAAGCTACTCTGCATGTAAACAATAGTAAAAGTTCAAGGAAATCAAGAAAACAACACTCACATAAGTGAAAACACAAAAAGTGATAGAAATACTCCAAAAGGCAAGTTGAGACCACTTACCCGTGAATAGCTGAGCTGTATGTGTCAAAGAGCCCTAGATGTTCTATGGGATTCCAGGTCTCCAACATTGATGTGAAGAAATGAGCTTTGAAGCATCAAATAAATAACTTTGAAGCTCATGATGTGCATGCTACAAATCTAGGAAAGAGCGACATTGGAGGAATGGTTCTAAAACGATCTTTGCATGTAACCTGCAACCATTAAAAATAGATCCCTAAATCAAGGGATGATTTTTTCATGTAGCTTTTTGTTATTCATGGAAAATCAAGCTATGGATGCAAGTCAATTTTTCTTTGGTCCCAGGTGGAAATTCAACCCAACTACACATGTAAGAGCCAGCTAACTTGCTAGGAAAAAATTCACATTTCTACAAGGGAGCTGGGCTAGATTCCCAAGAGATTTGTGCAATTTATGGGCAAAGTAGCTGATTGTTGCCCAGGATTTCACAATTCTTGGGGTAATCAGCCCTGTTGGGAGGAATTGTGCAATTTTCTCTATGAAGCTTGACTGGCAAAAATGCGCAATTCTGGAGTCCAGCAGATTGCTAGACAAAATTGCATAGTTTTTGGGGGGAAGGCTGGTTTCCCTCCAAAATTGTGGAATATATTAAGGGAGCTGCTCATCCTACAGTTGGACCAAATATGGGAAAACAACTTTTGAGGAGGATATTATCGGGAAAACTAGTGTCCATTCAGAGCTGCTAGTCCCACTAAGATGGGTAGCCATCTTAGAAACAAACAAACTAAAGTCACTTACGTTTTCCTTTATGAGAAGTAGATGAGAGAGAAGTAGGGAGTACCAACCTTAGTCTTTCGCTTGGCTCCTTGCTTTTCCCTCTCCCCTTTCACAGATCTTTGCAACTCCTTCCTCATTAGCCCCACTTCAAAGAATACTTGTAGAGTCAAAGCAGCATAATACCATCAAAGCATAGAGATCTACAATCATAAACAATATAGGATCAGATATATATTGACCACACAAATGCATATATCAATTCAATATTCAAAGACATACAAGAATATGGAGGAAAACTCAAATAGGTTTATTGATAGAAGTAGTAAAGGAGAGGATTACAACCCGATTTGACCCAGCACCATCCTCCTAGCATGAAAGCCCTTCTTCACCTCATGAAAATATAGATCACCCAACACTATGATGTTCCACGAAGGAACCAACAACACTTCCTTACAAGATGCAAAATTCCAGCCACTGGATCTCTAGGATGAGGGGTCCATATATAGATGTTTGCAGGTGGGTGAGTCAGCTTCTAGAATTTTGATTAGTTTCCTCTCTCTGATAGTTCTAAATTACACTTGGAGATTTCATGATATCTTACTCATCCCTGGGCAAGTTTAGAGAGGAAAGTGTCACAGGAGAAGTTTCTAGAAGATTCCATGCTCATCCACCTTGTAAACTGTCTCTGCCATTTGTCTACTCTCACCCATCACACCCCATAGAAGGGCTTTTCAGTATTCATCGCACTTTGACCATGGAGCAGGTGAGATGGTCTAGTTTTGACCAGTTCTGAGAAGTTTTTCATGGAGAACTTCTGGGAGATGATGTAAACAACTGATCTTGTTCTTTTAGGGTATGAAAAAACAATTTTAGGGATTTAGAAGCCTTTGGTGTAGGGACATATAATATTGGGGTTGGAGTGCCAAAATATGTCTATAACAGTTGCCCCCTAAAGCATGAGGTCATAAATCTTTTGATGGCGGGTGAAATGCTTTATCATGAGGAGCCAAGGTTTTTCGAATTGGAAGGTGACCTATAATAAGATACAATACAATACATTATCTTCATAATATTTTCGTGATCTAGCTGAGGCAGGCATTCCCATTATCAGCTTTATAAATTCATTTTCATGTACATAGGACAAACAACAGTCTGTGTGGCAGACTGATGATTCTAATAGAGCCATCATCCTTTGGTTTGGATGATTATCTGTGCAACAATGATGTACATTTGATGTCTTTATTTTCCTGAATATATTGCAGCCCAGATGGATGAAACTAGATTCGGGGTCTTCAAAACTCATTCAATCTTCACTCGAAGTACAAGTCAATCCATGTGAAAATATGTTCTGAAGTCGAACATGGAAAGACATCGCCCGATTACCATCCAATGATGTAAGTTGTTAACAGGCGTGAGAGGAATCATCGATAATGATAATGACCCTCAAAGTACTGCAGTAAAATTCACATGGTGTGAAAATGGGACTTGATGTTGAACACCATGCAAAATCTTTTAGTCGAAGGCCATTGATGTAAACTTGTCGCCGGAAGTGAGAAACTTGGCATTGAGGCATGCAAGCTTCAAAGTATTGAAAGGGGTGTTCCTAAGTCAACTTCTTGGATAATGAGCTGAAGTCGACAAGAAGTGACCCATCATAGGAGGGCCTTAATGAATCCCACATCTACAACACGAAATGGAGCAGATGATTTTGTTGGAGGTGAAAACGATCTGATGATACAAGGTTCAGGGTGGTGGTGATGAAAGAATGAAGGTATTGTAGCGGATGAGACACAAGCTGGGTTGGTGAATTCTCTGAGTGACTTCTATTGAACATATCAGTGACACTAAAATGGATTGGTAGTGTTAACCCCAAGAATGGATGGTATGGTGGACCAATGGTGATATGACCAGTGAACAGAATAACCCAAACTGACTCAATCGTGGTGATGGAGTGAAAGTGTCATGTTCAAGAGTGACCTGCTACCAATAAAGTTTCTTCAAGTTTTCTTCCCAATTTTTCCCCAGTCATTGCTGACCAGTACCTCTTTATTTTTTTCAAGCTTGAGCAGGATAACATATGCTTGTTCTATAATTTTCCCTTCGGGAAAACTCGTCACTATGTTTTAACGAGCCTAGCGACAGTGAAACTCACTCTTGTCTGCATGGACAAGTTTGTCACCATTACTTTAACGAGTTTAACGACAAAGATAACTCGGTCCTTTTCAATTTTAGAGAGTCTGAAAAGAGATGGAAAGGAAACTCCAGTAATCCTTTTTCGTCATATAATCCCTAAAGTCCAAAAAAGTATACAAAAGGGATGACTTTTCGATAGTTTTAATGAGCCGAACAAGACAAGCGCTTGATCTTTTTGTGTAATGATCCCTTAGGTCCAAAAAGATTAAAATCAAGAGGAGGGATAGCACTTCCAATCACTTGAACGAGCTGGAGAGGCCAATTGCTCGGCAATATTTTCATATTTTATGAGTCAGATGAAAAGAGCTTAAAGAAGACTCACTTTTTGAGGAACAAGTGATGATTTCGGATAGCAGTTGGTTCCAAGAAAGGTTTGGAATTTTCAATCACAGTAGTGTAAAGAAGGTGGCTAACAGAATCACTCGTCGCAGCTATTCCTCAAAAGGGTTAAACAGTCAAATGGAGGTGTATGATCGGCTAAAAAGGAGTGGAGGTGATGGTAAGAACACGACCAATGCTCAAAAGCTGATAATTATGTGATCGTAATGGATTTTTACCAAAGGTGGGTTCATTTTTTAATTTGCTTAAACTCTAGTAGAACATATGCTCATTTCTAGGTTTATTTTTTAACGAGCTTGAACTTTGTGTAAAACTGCTTGTGATAATTGTCAGAGATGTTCAATTCACCATTAACACTATGTTCTCTTGACGGCCATACTACCTATTCAATTGCTCCAACAAACTAATTAGAAATGTACATACATGCTTAGAAAATGAGTTAAAAAACTAACGTCTTACTTGAATTACGTGAGTAATAACATAAAAGTAGTTTTTACCTCTCATTTTACCATTTCATTCAAATTCGGGATTGTTGGAGCTCTGGAGGTGCATTTCCCTCTAGATTTTCACCAGCTCATTCTGGGAGATTCTGTGGCCAATTCTTGGCACCATCTAGACCAGGTAGGAGCTAAACCTGAGCTCTTCAATTGCATTCTTTCCTATTCTGAATTTGTGCATGTTTTCCTGCTTTTCTGAGCCTCTAGGGTTTGAATATTTCATTCTCTCCCCATCACACCTAGTATACATTGAAAGGTGTGATGCATATTGGGCTAGCCATTGGCCAATCAGTATGCATCTCACCCAGTACATAGCTAGGGTGTGATGGGCATAAGGAGGAAAGTTTTTGCACTAATTTTTCATGGAAATTATGCCCGTTTTTTGCCAAATTAGGATCCTAATTCTTCTCTTGTTTGTCTTTCATAGATTCATTGGAGAAAAAATGGTCATTAGATGGCGTGAACGTGAGCGTGAAGAAGAGGACATGGTTTCCTTACATGATCCGAGTATGGTAACTGCGTTGCAGAACTGTGGCTTGCTCAAGTTCTTCCGCATATCTAGCATGAGGCAACAAATCAACTTGTTGCAATATTTCCTTAATGCATGGGATCCTACCAACCAAGTGTTCCAGATTAGAGGAAAATCCATCCCTTTGACTATTGAGGACATCTACTTTTTGACCGGTTTATTGAGGCATGGTGCCCCTCTCTCACTATCAGGTTCCACCCGTGGGGACGAATGCGTGGGGGATTATATTTGCCGATACTGTAGAGATGGATCTTAGCCGAGTAGGGATGGTAAGATCAATATTAGAGATGTCACTAACTAGTCTTTGAGGACTATCTTATTTATATTTGCTAGATTGGCTAGTAGCGCAACCCTTCACTTGGCCAACAGGTCTTATATGCAGTACGCGCTGGAATGCCTTGAACAAAAGGTATTCAACTGGTGTGATGCAGTACTCTCGGTGATAAAAGAATAGCTTACCAAGGTAAAAAATGGTAGATCCAAAAACTTTGGTTATGGTTCTATTCTGACCGCTTTCACCTTAGAGAAGATCCCACTGATGCAACCATAGTACATTTCACTTGGCCTGCCACCACCAGCTAAGTGACAGATGCAGAGATGGGTTGACCTTATGGCCAGACATGCTGGTCAATCACAGGTTTCATTCTTTGATGCCTTCTTCGAGTGGTTCAACCATCAGCAGATGGTTTATGCCGAGTATCCATATGCCGGGATGGATTTCCGGGGTGACCCAGATTTGGTGCTGCCGGCTTGCGAGGAGTTGGGTGTCATAGGTAAAAATCTCTAACCATATCTCTTTTACTATTTTTATAATTTTCTTGTGCTTTTTAAATGTTTATCAAGACTAAACAAAACTCATGTGCCCGTGCAGATATTGGACCAGTGCGACCAGCAGTGCGCCTGAGAGTAGCAGCTTCCATTCCAATAGGAGAGGCTATAGGGAGGGTTGTCCTTCATGACCTGGACATCGCCGAGACCCTTGCAGTATTGTAGGATCAGATCGAGGGTCTCAACCTTGGTATTTAGGATGTGAGGACCGACGAGTTACCTCTAAGATTACAATGCCATACTACTGGCATGCCGAGCCGATGGACTAGGCTCTTACGCATGATTGTACAGGCGGTGAACTGTTATCACCAGCACCATTAGTCTAGGGTGCCCCCTTGCATTTTGAGTTTTTGGGTCATATGACCTATTTTGTCCTGGACACAAAACACTATGTACAAACTATAAACAACTATATATATATTTTATTTTTAGAGCTTTATTTTGGTTAAGTTATATGATCCTGATGCAAATTTTGATGAAATGCTTTTCTTTTATAAATGTTGCAAATGTCTATCTAACACATAGTTTGCTAATGAATCAGTTAATGTGTTTAAGCTTTTAGAAATGTGTTGATATTGAATAGAATCAAACTGCCTTTCCAAAATCTTGACCCTTAGGAACATACGAGAAATAACTAGATTCCAAACGGAATAGACACTGGTAAGCTATAGAATGATGAGTTGTGAGTCTAGCCTTACAACAGGTTGGCCGATGCCATGCGCAATGGCATCAGAGAGGAGCTCTATCAACGCGCTATATTTAACGATGTTGTTCATCGATCGACCAATACATACCCCTCTAAAACTCACTAACTTGCCACTTGGATCGAAGATGGCCCAGGTTGCAGAAGATAGGTTCCATGTACTATGACTCGCTCCATTGGCATATCCAGCAAATGACTCCGATAGGTTCGACATATGCAACAAATGCAAAAGTGGATTACCTAACCAAAACGATCACTCTTGAAGAAAAAAAAATGTAACAAAAGCATATGAAGATATTACTACGCTTAGTTAAGCATAGTAACACTTAAGGTACAACCCGTTTTGGGGTTGCGACAGTGGAATTCCATCGTAATCTACTATCCCGTAGGCTCCTTTTGCTAATACACACTTAGCAATATAGGGACCCATCCATAAAGACTGGAACTTGCATGCTCCCAATTTATCAGATTCCTGATCGTAAAGTAAGAGTAGGTCACCTTCTGAGAAGACACGAGGTTTGACATTCTTGTCAAACTATGCCTTGACTCATTTCTTATGCACTTCATTAGCCAAGGCGGCATCACGATGGGTTTCATCTAGTTGGATTAATTCCAAGAAACGAGCCTCCTCCTCTGAAGTTTTAGGGAGAAGGTCGACTGTGAGCTTAAGGGAAATTTCGCATTGAACTGGTAAGATCACTTCCAGGCCATACACCAGTTGAAAGGGTGTAAACCCAGTCACATTTCTCACCGATGTCATATGTGCCCACAAGGCTGAGTACAGGATTAGGTGCCAACTCTTTTTATGGACCCCCATCATCCTTTGCAACATGTGCTTTAGGACTTTGTTGATCGCCTCAACTTGCTCGTTAGCTTGTGGGTAATACAGAGTAGAGCTATCATGGGATAGTCCTAGTTTGGCAGCCAATTCAACCATCATGTGATTGTGGAAATGCGATCTATGATCTGTGACTATAGCTTGTGGAACAATAAATCTGGAGACTACATGATTGTAAAATAAAAGAGTAGTCGTTTCACCGCTATTGTTTAATGTAGATATCGCCTTAGCCCATTTCATAAAATAGTCAATTGTGACTATGATATACCCATGCCCCCCGGCCGAGGTGGGGTTACATGTCATGAAATCTATGCCCCATTTGGCAAATGGCCCAACAACAACTATTGGACACAGAGGTGTGGGTGGTATTCTGGTTTTGCGGTCGAAGATTTGACAAGCATGGCAACTTCTTATTGCGGTTATGCAATCTTTGAACATTGTTGGCCAGAAATAACCTACGTGTAAAATATTTTGTGCCGTAGCATAACCAGATTGATGGCCCCCACATGCGCTTGAATGACAATCATTCAGGACTATTTCGGCCTCCTTATGGGTGAGGCACCTTGGCAGAACTGTATCAATACCACGACAACAAAGTGTATCACTGATGATCATGTAGTCTTTTGCTTGGTATGAAGTACATTGTTGTTCTAAGCAGGAGGTATTAGGCCTATATGTTTAGGTTTGTAGATAGATGATTATATCTACATACCACAGATTGCTTGATGATATTAGAAAGAAAGATTCATCCATGATTTTTTCTGTGGATGTTGAATCATTGGACGACGAGGGGAAGTCGCATAGTAACTCCGCAAAAACTAGATATTTCTTTGATTTGGATTTTATGAATTCCATATCAAACTCTTGCAAAATAGCTATCCATTTCGAATATTTTCCCCTAAGCAACTATCACGACAAGATGTAAGTCATGGGGTTGCAATCTGACAAAATGGTAGTTTTACAAAAGAGGATATAATGTCGAAATCTCTGTACTGCTTGAACAACTATGAGAGCCAGCTTTTCAACATAGGAGTACTTTCTTTCTGTATCATTTAAGTCTTGACTTAAATAATAGACAAGGTGTTCGATTCCATTGTCTTCTTGAACTAAAACCATCGTGATGGTCATATTTGTCATAGCTAGATACAAGTTAAAGTCTTTTTGATAATCAGGAGCGTACATTGATGATGCTTTTATTAGGGATTCCTTTAGAGCATGAAAGGAAGCTTGCGTATGCTGGTCCCAGTTGAAGGTCACTTCTTTTTGCAATAGACACGAATCACCTTTAGCAAGTTCGGCTTAATTTGGAATGAACCTCCTCAGAAATTTTGCTTTCCTTTGGAGTTTCTGAACCTGAAGGAAATTTGAAGGTGGAGGCATATCGATGATCACCTAAACCTCTCATGGGTCGAGACAAATCTCGTCCTCTGAAACCAAAAAGTCAAGTAAATGACTAGAATTGACACAAAACACACATTTGTGCGGATTGAGTCGTATCTTGTAGTGTCAGCAATGTAGGAATATAGCTCTCAAGTGCCGCGAATGATCAGTCTACTTTCGTGAATGAGCTGGAATATCGTTGAGGTATGGTTGAACGATGTTCTTGATGTCATGGAAGGCATAATTCATAGCTCTCTAAAAAGTTGTCCCTATTTTCTTTAAACCAAATGGTGGCTTGTGGTACGTGAATGTGCCCCACGAACAAATAAATACAGTCTTTGACTGGTCCTGTGGGCATATATTTATTTCATTATACTCGGAAAATCCATCCATAAAGGAAAGGATTTCGCATCCGGTGCATTCATCAATTATCTGGTTGATGAAGGGTGTAGGGTAGTTGTCCTTTGGACAAGCTTGATTTACATCCCTGTAATCGACGCACACTCTAATCATTCCTTGCTTTTTCATCATAGGAACAATGTTTGATACCTAATCAATTATAGGAACGATGTAAATGAAACCAACATGGAGAAGTTTTTCAAATTCTACCTTGATGGTAGCAGCTTTCTTCTGGTGCACCTAATGAAGCCATTGTCGTACTAGTTTGACATTTGGATACATCTTAATTTCGTGTTCAACTATGCTTAAGTCAATTCCTGGCATTTATTCATATGACCATGCAAAGACATCTCTAAAATCATGAAAGAGAGCATAATATACTTTCAGTTCTGATGAAGAGTAAGATTTGCCGACATGAATATTCTCTACAACATCTGGTTTGGTCGAGATATTTATGGAGATAGTTTCTTCAATATTGGATAGGTTTCACTCGGAATCCACCATATTTATAGTATTTGATAGGAAATCAAAAACTGAAGGATGATTAAGGTCGCTGGAAGAATCTTCGTTGTAATCCGAAAGATTGGAACGATGGTGGAAATCTTCCCACGGTGCCCCCCTATCATCATCAACTGAATGATTCCTTCATATGTATAATGTACATGCAACCAAGGATCTAAAGAGGTACCATATTCCTTAGACTTATCTACCCAAACACTCGATGAGTATTGTTTTGGGTTTGCCACCCAGGTTGAGAACATTGATTGCTACAATATTTCCATGGGGCTTACCAGAAGAAGATATCTCTGAATATAAGATACCATATTGCAGGTTCCCACCGTGGCCACTTTCGCCAAATTGTTTGGAGGTGATAGGGAAAAAGTACCCATCAATGTAGGGTCTTTTAGCAGGCCTAGTCCGATATTTTGAAGCATTTGAGAGCTTCCGTGGATCATCGGAATGCTTCCCATAACTTGTGAACTATTGGGGAGAAAGGATTGTTGGTCGATGATTCTAATTCCTCCTTGAAAAGGAAATGTAATCTTTCTGAAGTATTTCAACACAACAACAAACATAGCATAAATCAAGGGCCTTCCCAGTAGGATGTTGTAATCAAGGTTTCCATCGATAATTTCCACATCAATTTCTACTATTTTTCCCCCCAGTTCAACTTGCAAGTTACTTAAAATCCCGTATGGGGTGTATGTCCATCTATCAAACGCTTTTGACATCATTGACAATCGTGACAAGGGTGGTGATCCTAAAGTTTTCCAACAACTCATTGACATAATACATGTAGATGCCCCCTCATAAATAATTGTTCGATGAACAGTTTTGCTGAGGGCTTTCACTTGAATGAGGAAAGCGAGTTGAGCTGGTAACTGAGGCTCATATCCTTTATGATTAAAGGCCACAAGATTGGAATCCATTGGGTCAGTCCCACCTATTGCTGATAATAGAGCCTGCTTTTGGGAGGGGCAATTTTGCAGTACTTCAAGTGTTGACATAGCAGACGGCGATTGGGCCAGGTCCTCTACTATATTATAATTCTGTTCTGCTCTGGCACGAGGATTAAATGTTGATTTATGTACTACTCCTTTATGTGGATTTATCATTAGTTCAGGAATGATGGGTGGAACAACTTCAGTCGAATTTGTTGTCGAACTACTAGGTTGATCAACAACCTTGTTGTTTGACAGCTGTGGATTCCCATAATCTTTATTCCTTGTCGATATCAAAGCATCATTTTGCTATTTCGAAATGGACAACATAAGCACATGGGATGGGGAAGCATTGTCACTAGCAACCAGGTTGGTTCTTGGGTTTGGAAATGGATCAGTCAATACCGCTGAGTTTTTGAGTTCTTGACGAATTTCTTAATCTCACCTTTATGCGGATAGTCTTTCGTCCAATGATCCTCATCGCATATAAAGCATGGATGACTGGGTTCCTTTTCCCGGAAGCGTCTGCAGAAGACTTTTCAGGAGACAAATCATCCTCTTTCTTCTTTTTTCTTTTCCCTTTCTTCTTGCCCCGTGGTTGCTTCAGTTCTTTTCCCTTGTCGGTCGACACGACATTAACCTCCAAGGCAAGAAGTTCTTCATTTGCATTTTGACCGGAAATCGTGCGGGCTTTCTTAGATGTAGCCTTTGTAGTTTTCGTGCTTGTTGTACCTATCACGCCATCGCTAGCATGAGAGTCTCTGTTTCATTTAGGAGGAGGAGGAATAGAAAACTTTGGTCTAGGAGCATCAGGGATTTTATCATGGAGCGTGCCAGACTTAGTATAGATCAACTCTAGATATTGTGCACTGCTCTTCAGTGAAAACCCCCCCTTTAGCCACATCTTCTGTAATAGAAGGTAACAATGACTTAATAAACCATTCAGCTAGCAGCTGATCAGGAACATATGTTTTTACCATCCTACGACAATGTCACCACTCATGAATATGATCAGATATGTGATTGGCTGTTGTATGCTTGAAATTGGTAAGAAGCTTCCTTCCTATTTCGTACCTTATCAGTAATTGAAAATGGGTTAAAAAGGTGGTGGCAAGGGCACTGAGGTTATCGAATGAAGCTCTAGGAAATTCAATGTACCATTTTGCTACCGAACTAGTTAACATTCGCTGTAAAGGGCGAAGCATAATCGAATCACCATTGAGAGTGTTGGATGAACACCATAGATGAAAGGTCATCACATGATTCGATGGATATTCACCTGGATTTCCATTGAATTTAGGAATATCTGATGGAAGTTTATGAGGAATCACTAACCACCAAGGGGCATAAGCAATTGGATCATTTGTTAGCCGATTTAGATTTGGTAATTCTAAAGTCGCAACAAAGGGCAACTGCTGATTCAAGTTTGGTCAAGCATACCCAGGATAAGATGGGATCACCTGAGCCGTGGGTGTTTGCATACCTGCATAATGGATATGATGCTGATAACTTTGATAAGGTAGATGGGCATAACCATTATGATATGATTGATTGTGATTGTTTTGAATATACGACTGTCCATTAGTTGCAAAGCTTTGTTGCTCTGGTCCTAGGTAAGCTTGTTGGAATTTTGGTTATTGATATTGTACCAGCCATGGTTGTGAAGCCGTTTGTTGTTGTCCAATACTGGCTGTCTGACCAAGATTAGGAGTAATAGTACCCATTTGAGCCTGAGTCACTCCAGTTAAGGAGCCACTAATTGGCGATTGTGGTTGTGTCATGGAGACAAGAGGCTGTTGTATTACGACCTAAGAAACTTGAAGTTGGCATACAACAGGAAACGCTTGTATGTGCAACACCATCACAATAGCCTGTGTAGTGGGGATATTCGACACAGGTAGAATTGGTTGCATTGAGTATACAACTCTTGGTCGTTGAGGCAGTATTGCATTGGATGTGATTCCAGCTTGACCCGAATTCTGTTGTGAACTCTCATATGGTTTTTCTCCTAGAGGGAACAATGAAAGGGAATGCTGCCCCCCATACAATGGAAATCCAGTGCTCAAAGGAAAGATTGGCCTTTGGAGACCAGACTGCCCAAATTGATACTGTTGCAAAGGATCAATTTGTTGAGACTCAACATAAGAAATTCAAAATATTACTCCAGACGAACAAATGGGAACATACCATATTGTTGAAACAGTCCCTGGGCGGACTTCATCTAGCGGTTGAGAGCTAGTTGGGATAGATGGTATACCAGCCAACATTGTTGATGTGGCGGTATGAGGTTCTGCTGCTGCTGTGTCGAACAACACAGTCCTAGATGTTGATGGTTGTTTAGACATATCGAGTCTATCCAAAAGATTTCCTAGCGATTCTACAGGAACTTGTGATTAAGGGAGGCTAACTTCTGAAGTAAAAGGATATAGGTGGATTCGAGTTCCAAAATGCAATGGAGTACTAGATGGAAGATCCTCAATCTCTTTTATGGAAATCAGTCCAGGTGGAAGAGGTAGACCGTCAGGTCCGTAAAATATTTCTGGTGCCGAAGAAGGTATAGACTCTGCAGTGACAGGTACTGGAGGGGCAATACTTTTCGAATCAACCCCAGATGAAGATGGTTTAGGAATAGAAGTGTTTACCATTACACTAGGATTAGTTCTAATGTCCTCTTGTAACTGCGGAACTTATTTTGTAGAGGCAGGGATTCCTGAAATAGTTGGAGTAACCAGAGTTTCTGAGGATGTTGAAACACAAGCTTCAAACAAACCAAGAGACTTTGACCCAGTTAAATGAGTTTGCTTGGCTTGGAATGGTTTTATTTCCGAGTCAAAGATGGTTGACTCATTAGTCTTTGCAAATGACAGGGTTTTGATTGAATTTCTTCCATGATTACGAATTACTTGATTAACTCAAAATAAAAAGGGGAAAATGTTATTCCGAATTAAATGAATTTTATGATGTTTTGACACAACTTGCTTTTTCAATTTTTAATAGTCGAGAAAAAGCTAAAGATGACACTAGTCGCCTTCTATTTTTAATGAGCCTGAAGTGACAAGTGCTTAGATGGACCTTTTATTTTAAGGATTCTAAAAAGGAACGAAAGTGACTACTCTGGAAATCTAGACAAAGGGATTACAAAACCAATCACAAAACTGCAGAATACCTTTTATGGTATGGCAGTCAATCTTCCCGAATGCCGTGTTCAGTGCATTGCGATCGATAGGGCAGTAGACGCAGATTCCTAAGGATAAAGGATATAGCCTATTGTGGTCTCCCAATATATACTTGATGGTACATGGGAGCACAAGTCTGTACTAGCACTTGTTGTCTCAAAGAGGAGGAATCACCCAACCTATGATGACAACGATAGTTACCAGGCTTTACAACACTGGAATACGTCTTTGGCCTAGACTTCTAAGTGTTGTGCATTAGGTTCCAAAGCATTTTTATGTCACTTAGGTTTATTTTACAATTGATCTTTCTTAAGAAGTTTGCCTTTAAGGTTCACTGCGTGATGTAGATATACAATTCCTAAATATGCAATCTAAGATGATAAACAGTCACTTACTCTTCTTTTTGCAATGAAAATCTTAGCTACTAAGGAAAGAGAAGCAAAATTATTACAACATAGAGCAGAGAGAACACACTACATGCACTATCCTAAATCAATATCAAAAAGTAGTCTAAATGCAAATGCACATGCATGTATTTGTTTTCCGCTTTCTTAATGTGTGAATGAAAAAATGAATTCTAAGTACAGATTTAAACTATTCTTCTTTCAAAGTGACAATACTAACAATTTCCTTTTTCAAAAACAAAAGGAAGACTAGGACGACACTTTGTGATTTCAAATTCAAAAAACAAAAGGAAGACCACTTTGCGATTTCGAGTTCAAAAAATGAAAGGAAGGCTAAGACGACACTTTGCGATTTCGAATTTGAAAAACGAAAGGAAGGCTAAGAGCGACACTTTCAAGTTTAATTTGAAGACTGATTTTGACACTTGGAATACTATTAATTCAAATCAAATACAATGGCAAAAGTGTAATCGACTATCAACATGAAGAAGACTCTTTTCTTTGACTGAAAACGACACTTGTGACACTTTCAAATCAAAAGATGATAGTTTGATTAAGCTACTAATTGCAAAAGAGAACTGTAAGTGGCGAAAAATACATAAAAACATTCACAATTCTTTATACAATGGAGGCTTAATAATGCAAAAGAAGGGAGTTTCAACAGTGGTATACTAATCACAGACAACAAAACTCCTGAATAAAGCTGAAGAGAATGAAGAAAAACCAAAATCTGGAGGCAGAAACAGTCTTATCTGATCATCGCACCTGTAACATAGGGAAACAGGGATGCATCTCACCTACAGCACACGGGAGGTGCAATGCATCTAGACTATCAAAAGGAGACAGTGTGATGGTCCAGGGATGAGACTTTAGCTTGGTTTTTGGTCATAGTTTGTAGCTTAGTTTAGGGATTTAGGCTGAACTAATGATAGTCAGTAGATACAAAACATAGGGGTTGATCGAATGAGGTTACTTGAGCCACCACCAGGGCACTTAGGATGTTTTCCAGTGAGATGTTTAATTCATAAACTAACCTGGAGATTGACTGAAGCAACGTTTATCTACTTTGCAATTGCATAGAAAAAGTAGTTTGAAGGCTAGTTGGCATAACTTCAGGCTCCATCTGTATTTTATAAAGTAAACAAACTAGAAATAAGCAAACAAGCTATTCGCTCCCCAGCGGAGTCGCCATTTTGTTATCGGGAAAATTAGTATCCATTTAGAGCTGCTAGTCCCACTAAGATGGGCAACTACCTTAGAAACAAAAAACTAAAGTCACTTGTGTTTTCCTTTATGAGAAGTAGATGAGGGAGAAGCAGAGAGTACCAACCTTAGTCTTTTGCTTGGCTCCTTGCTTGTTCCCTCTCCCCTTTGACAGATCTTTGCCACTCCTTCCTCATTTGTCCCACTTCAAAGAACACATGTAGAGTCAAAACAGCATAATACCATCAAAGCATAAAGATCTACAATCATAAACAATATAGGATCAAATATATATTGACCATACAAATGCATATATCAATTCAATAGTCAAAGACATACAAGAATATGGAGGAAAACTCAAATATCTTTATTGATAGAAGTAGTAGAAGAGAGGATTACAACCCATTGATCTAACCCAGTCCCATCCTCCCAGCATGAAAGCCCTTCTTCACGTCATGAAAAGCTAGATCACCCAATACTATGATGTTCCACGAAGAAACCAACAACACTTCCTTACAAGATGCAAAATTACAGCCTCTGGATCTCTAGGATGAAGGATCCATATATATATATATGTTTGCAGGTGGGTGAGTCAGCTTCTGAGATTTTGATTAATGTCCTCTCTCTGATAGTTCTCAATTCCACTTGGAGATTTCATGATCTCTTACTCATCCTTGGGAAAATTAAGAGAGGCAAGTGTCACAGGAGAAGTTTCTGGAATATTCCATGATCATCCACCTTGCAAACTGTCTCTGCCATTTGTCTACTCTCACCCATTGCACCCCATAGAAGGGCTTTTCAGTATGAATTTCTCCCCCCATGTGCATTAGGTGGGATGCATCGCACTTTAACCATGGAGCAGGTGAGGTGGTCTAGTTTTAACTAGTTTTGAGCAGTTTTTGATGGAGAACTTCTAGGAGATGATGTAATCAGCTGACCTTGTTCTTTTAGGATATGAAAAAACACTTTTAGGGACTTACAAGCCCTTGGTTTATGGACATATAATATTTGGGTTGCAGTGACCATATATTTCTATAACAGAGGATGCAACAAGCTTTGATAGACATGCTATCTTTCTAAAAGAAAATCATTGAAGCTTGTGTACTTGACGAAGTAAGACATGCTGCTGTGAAAGGTTGGTAGGGGGGCTCCAAAATGAAGCTAAGGAAAAATTTTGGAGGGTGGCTGTAGCTGCTACAACTGCTATAGATACACAATTATTGCTCCAAAATAGTCCTTATTAAATATAATCCTTATGTTATAGAGTTTTCTTACCTATGCACACAACTGTGGGGGCCCACACACTCAGCTTGCTTACTTTCAAAGGTCTCTTTGAACACAAGAACAGGAGCCTTCCCCTTTGCCTAAGTACAAAAAAAAAAAAATCTGCCTTAGACTACTTGTCCATACAATGATCTTCAATGACTTACTAACTTCCTATGACTTGGTATGACTTCTTTATATAGCTTCTTCTTTTTACATTACCATGGTTTGCGAACCATGCGCGGGTCTCAAAACATCCTTAAAAACTAAGGGACTAAAGTCACTTTGACTGTTATTACCTTCACACTCTGCCTCCCAAAATGTGGAGACTTTACATAATTAGAAAAATTAGTTACAAAATTTACCATAGGGGACTCTATCCCAACAATCCCCCAACACAATTTCGTGACTCGTCCTTGAGTCACTCTGCTGGTGGCACCCCGATCTTTACCTGCAGCTCACTGGACTCAATCCTCAAAAACTACAGGTTTGTTGTTCCCTGTGTAGCAGCTTGGCACACTTGCTCGACAGGTTTTTTAGTAGATGGGCCTTCAACTGCAAGGCCCATGGTCATTTGTGTCTATTGCATCCATTTGAGCTTGCTCTACACTGATATAGTCAACTAACTCGCCTCATTTGTCCACAGTTGTGTCCTTGAAGAGATTGTCACTTCCTTGCAGCTCATCAATTTCATTCTAAATGAGCTTTCCTTCCTGTAATCAAATGAACCTTTGCACTGGTGCTAAGGTCCATGTTGTTGAGCTGATTTCGTCAAAATGTCTCTGCTTTTCCCAAATGTCCGTGCTAATCTTTTGCAGAGTTGGATCCTCATGCAACAAGGTCCATAACTCCATGGCCTGCTCACATAGTTCAATGTAGCCCTTGACTTCATCTTCCACAATGGCCATTCCTTCTTTAATAGTAGATCTATGCTACTGTATGACTTTGGGAGGAGTAGTGGGCTATATATTTAGTTGTAACATAGAGATTGGCAGCTGTAGCTCAAACCTAATGCGATTGATTTCATCCTTAGAATCTTTAATTGCAATAGATAGCTTTTGAATCTTATCTACAGAGGCCGCTTCTACTGGGATCTTGAGCTTTGGAATCTCATTGTATGCCTGTGCAATAGCTACATCCAGCTGCTGGCTTCGTGCTGTCACCTCCTCCTTTTCTTTGAGAGCCTACACTTTTTCCTCAAATATCTGCTGGTTATTGGTTTTAACTTTATTTATTATAGGCATCACGCCTTGATCCTGAATCCTGAGTTCGTTAGAGGCCACCTTGGTGTACCTCGTGCAGAGTCTGAATGGGAAGCGTGACCAAATTTAGACTTAGATACTTCATTTCGAGCAGGTGTGCCTATTTTTTGGCTGAGTCACCACACATGGATCCTTCTGGAAATTACATAGTGTGAAGATCCATAGTGATTTTGGCATCCAAGGTGGACCCACTCGGTTGATTTAGGCTTGCTTGCTTAATGCTCACCTGTCCCACATTGCTTGAATTATACCTATTTGTACCTGTAAATCCCACAGACCTTGTTGTACCTTATTGAGTGATTATTGGTACTATCCTTCAAAATGGCTCATGAGATCCATTGTCACATCATGGACCACATCCCCAATTTCATCCAAGTCCCCCTCTGTGAGGACCAAAGGTGTCACAACTTCTATTTTGTCAGATTTTTTCTTCTTGTGATACCTTATGGAAGTCCTCTTCTTCCGCTTCTTGAGAACGAAGGGGGACGCCAACTCCGTGACCCCTTCTTCTTCTGCCTTTCTTTCTTCCTCCACCTGTGTTTGCTTAGAATCTGACTCGTCAACATCGATGGTGGCTTGTGATGTAGTCTTTTCCTACGCTTCTTCTTTTACCTTGGGCACAACTTCTTTCTCCCTCATAGCAGTTTCTTTCTTCCTGACAACAACTTCTTTATTCTGCACAGCCTTTTCTCGAGTGCAAAATTTCTATGCCTCCTTCTTCTTTTATGCTATTGTGGTCTACACTGTTGAAAATTCAGCAACCATGCTTTTACCTACATCAGCATTAGAAGGGGTGAGTTAGTCACTTGGCCACTTGCTGATGGCCCCTACTATATCTTCCTCGGAAACCAACTAAGGCATCTTGTGCCATATTGCCATGACATTCTTGTTTGTGCGAATATGAAGATTATAGAAATTTGCCTTAAATTCAGCAATATTATCATACTCTGTGTGCAAAGCGGGTGATAACCTTGGCCATTGGATGATCTCTTGGTCTCCATTATGCATGCGGGGTCTTTAGTAGCCCATAGTGAAGTGAACTTCAATGCCTACGGTAGGTATTGAGTCTTTCTGAGATTATTGGCTCTCTTTGGGAGTCCTCCATGCCACGAAAGTGATCAACAAAAACTAGCAGGCATAGTGAAACTCATTGTCCTCATCCTGGGCCTCCCTGTAATCCTCTAGAAACTCCTTACATAGGTATTGAGCCCAATTATACTAGACTCCTTTCATGCAGTACACAACTAGAGAGAGAACTAGTGCTGGTACTTCATCTGCACGACACTTTCTCATGATCTTACCAACTAATATATGTGTAGAAAACTACACCATACCATCTTATATGGACTGAATAGAGTATTCACATGAATTCTTGACCTGACCAAATTCGCCCTTCATTCGGTCCACCAACTCCTTTTCCTATGAATTTCCTATGAAAGCCTCCGTAGGGTTCACTCCTTGAGATGGAAGCAACATTAAATGGTGGATCAGCATGTTGGTGATTGGGGTGGGTTCTCCTATCCAGAGACACCCATTGTGCACTAGAGTCAATAGTTTGTGTACACAAATGGTGTTAATATTGGTGTGACTGAAGTGCAACACCCGCAACATGTTTAGGAGTGTCAGGCTCCCAACTCCATCCACCCAGTTCATTCATTCAAGGCATGTAATGCCTAACTCCTCATAGTAGACCTTCTTGGGGTACTTTTTTGGTGCATATGTACAGATTTCTTGTGGTCCCCTAGGTTCCAATGTTCCATTTTCAAATTTGGTATTTGAGCCAGTAGCGAACCTTCAAACAACACAGTCCCTAGTAGTAAAGGCATAGAGATCATGAACTTCATAGCATCCAGATATTTGAGCACCTTCTCCATGGATTTTTTAGGTGGTATGTACTTCGACAACCGAGTTATTGGTTCAACCTCTTCTGCATCAACCTCCTCTATTCCTCCATGGAGTTCTTCCTCATTTACATCCAGCAACTCTGTCTACTGTTTGGACTTGTCCATTTTTCCCTTATGGAAGATTTTTATCGGATTTGTTTGTGGAAATTACCGCACCAACACTTGCTGAGGCTTCTTCTACTTCATAGAAGTAGATGGCTTAGGCCTTGGAAAACTAGGCATGGTAGTAGGAAATCCTAAAGGTTGGGCCATCACTATCTCTGGTGGGACTGGCTCCGTCTCAGGGCATGTTGCAGTCATTCTCTCATAGAAGCTATTACAGTTCTAATAAGGAAAATTTACAGACATCGACGGTGAAAGAAGTTCATCCCAATCTGGCTCATACATATAACCTTGTACTTAGCACAAATCAAGGTGAAAAATATTAAGGAAAACTCTCAGGAAACAAAGTGTTCGAATGCAGACTAATATGCCATATTTATAGACCATTTTGAATTCAAATCCAACTGTTCCCTCCAATTCCTGGTCATTAATGCACATTTTGCAACATATTTCCAATGATATGCTCTATAAATTCTTCTGCCCACTCCTTTGAACAAAAAATTCTCCATCCAATTAGCTACAGTGCTTCCAATGGTAAGTTTTTGGCTAGATTGCGCGAGTCCCACCCACCTAGCGTAGGTACTTCAACACAACTCCCCTTAGAGCCATCCTTCAATTTGTTGTGCAGACCCTGCACTTGCCATTTTAACTTTTGAGCAGTGTATTTTATAGTCTCGTACTTCCTTATAGCTACCTACAGTACTAAGAATATATTGCTATCATATAGTCATTGTGGAGGGGCGTGATCACTCTTATACAACTTCAATCAACTCTCATTAACTTTTCCCAGAAATAATTCCCCATTTAGCTGCACGAGATGAAATGCGCCTCCATTTGTAATTTCCTTCACTACATATGGCCCTAGCCAATGCATCTGAAATTTTCTTGGGAACTTTGTGAACTTACTGTCATATATCAACACTAAATCTTTGACCTTAAAAGTGCATTGTTTGATATGGCGAGCCATTCTCAATGAGATATGCGAGCCATTCTTCCATGGTATGGCGACTAGCCATGTCAGTAATTGTTGCAATCCATAAACTTGTCACTATGTACTCCATGGGAATTGCAACCTGTTTCCCATATACCAGTCTAAACAGTGTTTATCGTGTTAGCTTTTTGCAGGTAGTTGTGTATGTCCAGAGGACCACTGGTATGTGCACATCCCACTCATTTTTCTTGACATTGCAAATCTTTGTCAAAGCACTTTCCAAAATTTTGTTGAAGGCTTCTACTATGCCATTCACTTGTGGGTGATAAGGCATACTCTTCTAATAATATATCTAGAATTCCTCAAGAAATGCAGCAATTGTCTCATTCAAGAAGTGTGTGCCCCTATCAATCATCAAAATCTCAAGGTAGCCAAACTGAGATAAGATATATCCAAAACTAAAATTCACGGTGGTAGCAGTGCTAAAATCCTTCATAGGCTATGCCTCCACCCACTTGGTTAAGTATTTAGTTGCGGTGATGAAATATCTAGCCCCTATCCTCTTCCCCAATGGTTGTATTGGACCCACAAAATCAATTGCCCACTTATCGAACACCTGCAACGTCAATTGTAGATTCAGTCGAAATTCATCTCTTCATGACGATCTTCCCATCCTCTAACAGACATTGCATGCCCTGCAATAAATTTTGGAGTCCTTATACATAATCGACCAACAATGTCTTGTGTGTAGGATCTTCTACATAGTTTCTCTTCCTACATAATGTCCCCCTGCCACTCCATGTCCTTTTGCAAGGATACTTTGTTGCTCATAGTATGGAACATACCTACGCAATATTTCATTAGATCACATTTTATCTAGGTGTCCAGTGATAACAGAGAAATCTATAGCTCAGGCCAACAATTCTTTCTTTTGTTGTGTCAAATACCCTTCAGGAGCAATGGTTATAGACAAAATTGAATTATATCTGCGAAATGATCATTGGCAATGCAAACAACGAAGAGTTGCGCATCAGGAAACCCTTCCTCTAGATTCATAGGCTCATCTCCATTCTCAAATTCGTGATAGGTGGTCTGGACTAACATTTAGGGGCCTTGACTTCATAATTACTTTGAAATCATATTCCTAGAAAAGTAGCAACCATCTACAAATATTCGCCCCCAAAATAGGCTTTTTGATCAAGTATTTCAGAGTAGAATGATTTGTATACATATTGAAGTGTGCACCCAACAGATAGTGCCTAAATTTCTGCAGTGCATACACTATTGCGAAACCTTCATGCTTTATGGTGGAATAGTTCTTTTCCGCCCTAGACAACTTTCTACTTGCAAATGCTATTGGATGGTCGATATCTCCTTCGCCTGGTTGGGTTAGCATAACTCCTAGCATGATGCAAGAAGCCTCTACATGAACATGGAACTCCTGCTTCCAATCTAGGAACAATAAAATGGACATAGTGATCATTTTCTCCTTTAAAACATCCAAACTTTTCTTGCAGTCCTCATCCCAACAAAATTTCACATCCTTTTTCAATGGGATTTCCATAGGCACAGTGATTTGTGGATATGATTTGATGAATTTTATATAATATCTTATATGGCCCAACATTGTGTGTAGCTATTTAATGTTCTTCGGGGCCTCCAAATTGATGATTACTACAATTTTGGTAGGGTCTACCATTAATCCCTGCTTGCAAACAACATGGCCCAAGAGTATCCTATAGGGTACGCAAAATACACATTTCTTCAAATTAAGGACTATCTCATGCTTTCGATAAGTATCTAACATGAGGCATAGACTAGAAACATGTCGCTTTACTAACTCGAACACTATCCAGTCATCAAAGTAGACCTCCAAAAATTTATGGATAAATTCCTTGAAGGCTGCAATTACCATGCCAGAGAAAATTGTAGGGGAATTCTTAAGCTCGAAAGGCATCAATGTATACTGAAAATAATGCCATTCAATCGTGAAGGTGGTCTTACTCTAGTATTCTATTTAGATCTTGATCTGATGGTACCCTAAGAAACCATTCATGAACAAATATGCTTCCTTTTCGTAAACATTCTCTAGTACCTCATCCATGAATGACATAGGGAATTGATCGTGGAAACACGCGTCATTCCGCTTTCTTAAGTCTAGGAATATCTAAATTTCACCCTGTGTTTTATTTTTTTGAACCATCATGGGACTAACCTAGTTTGATTCCTCGACAGGTTCAATGATCTCGACTTCAAGCATTTTATCCAATTCCTTGCACACTTTTTCCTTATACTTGGGATTTAATCGGTAGGGGCACTGCTTCTCTAGATTTTCATCTGGCTTCAAAGTGATCTTCATGACTACCATATTCCCTACTATCCCTTTTAGTTCAAATAACTTTGTGGGAAATAAGTCCTGATACTCTCACAATAGCTCCGCGACCTTATCTATTGTATCTTCATCCTAATATTCACCTATGTTTGCGAAATTCAGCTGCGCTTCTAATCTAATATTTGTCCGCTTAGTCTTTAAAGGCTCTGATATATGATGGATTTCTACCTCAGGTCCCTCAACTTCACACTACCCTTTAGACTCAAGAATGTCGATGTTCCTGGGATATTCTTTGCCATATTCAATAGTATGAAGTGTGGATGGTATAGCTGAATACCACAATCTAGTTGTACCATTCAACTAGTTCTTCAAGCATTCTGAATATTGCAGCTTTAATCTCCTGTAGTCCTTCATCTATACATTCAAACCCATCTTCAAAGCTAAAATTGAGCAAAAACTTTCTTTTGAAACATCCCATTCTGCAATTTCGTGTCAGAGCTTTGTTTCTAGATACTAGTTCATCGAGATTGTATTCAAAGTGTGGTAGAAGATATGAACCCACTCCGACCGTGGTTCTTGTCCCCATTCCTTTGTCCAATGAGGTAAGTGCTCACATATATTGTCCCTCCTTATGTATTTCTCAACAATGTGGGTATTAGCATACCCAAACCTAAACTTCATCATTCTTCAATACTCTTTCCAATCTGTAAAATTGTTCTCATGCATGCCCCACCAACGTGAAGGCATATCTCATAGCGCAATGTCTAGCACTTGGAACCGATGTTCCTCTAGTACATTGCTTTCTAATTTTTCCAGAAATTAATTGACATCCTCTAAACCATCATTATATGGTAAATTGTGTACCTCGGTGGATATACATCGTAGCGACTTGGTAAGCCTGTCACAGTTGAAAGATGGTACTTCATATAGTCGGTTCTACCATTGTTCGAGCTCCTCATCTGAATATGAATTACAAGATTTTTCCTTCTCCCACATGATTCATCCATCCACTGTAGGGTTGATCCAGTATTCATCCCGCACAGTCATCTTATAGATATACTCAATGTCATATTCTTCCTTGTAATTTAGAACTAGTTCAGTATATCATGCACAATCAGTTGGATCCAATGGCACAATCACCCGTAGCTCTTTCTCTTCAAATGCCATAATGTGATTCTTCATATTGATGCTTGCATTCATATCAAATTCCCAATCAATTCCAAGAAGTGTTGGATATGGGTTACTATCATCCATGATTTCGATCAATTCAAAGTTGGCTATCGCACATGCCCCTTCAATATCCATAGTCCTCAATATAGATTCCCCATAGGAAAAATTTTCTATTGATTGGCCATTATCAGCTGGATCGAGGACCACTGTAGCATTGGTTTTCCCATAATTTCCCAAGTTTTCTTTGGCATAACATTTGCATTAGGCCCCAAATCAAGAATTACATGGTCAATTTCATATTCTCCAATTTGGAGAGTTAATCTCATTTAGTGACCAATTCTCTTCTTTCTTTTGCCCACCTTATGTACTGCACACTGTTCTAGTATCGACTTATTCTTACCAGTGCAATTATCTATCAATCCTTGCAGATCTTCTACTCTATTCTTATCCCTTAGGAGTTTCATATAGGTTTTTAAAAATGATGTTAATAGTGACAGGCCTGTCTCCTGTGCAGTATTGGTCTCTTCAGATTTTCCCATATCTTGAGTCCTTGATGTAGAAGCTCCTTCATCTGTGAAGCTCCTCTTTGCTTCAAGAAACATTTTATTTTCCTTATTTACAATGAACACTGTCTCCTTATCAGTAGCCTTGCAAACTGACACATTGGATTCTCGTTGTTTCCCGTTATCTTCTCCAGTAGCTATACCGCTTCGTGTAACAATATTCACACTAGGTCCATCTTCATGATGCTCCAACCTCATCATTTGGATGTTCTACATAGGCTGCTAGGTTTGAGTATTCTTTTTTTTATATTCACAATAGGCAATGGGAAATCTTCTATAACATGGTCAAAATGTCGACAATATTGACAGGAAGGGTGTGTTGGATTCTAACAATCACATGCAAAATAATCTTCTTCCCCACAATTATAACAGATGATCTGACCATGACCCCTTCCAGTTCCTCCACCTCGCCCTCTTCCTCAGCCTTGGAATCCTCCATTCACTGTAGTATTTCCATAATCTTTAGGATGAGTCTCTGCATGCATTCTATATGTAAGGGTTCTATCCATCATTGATTCAGAACTTTGACAATGGTGCTCATCATGACCTATAGATTTGCAAAAATTACAAAACAATTGCTGGGGGGTCTTTACAAAATTCTATAGTAGATGATAATTATCTATGGCATGTTGTCCTGTAACCTGACAAATATCACACCACAGTGCTACTTTTGTGCTCAACGCAGTGGTATTTTCTAGTTTCAGGTGGACAGGGTCTCCCCTAATAAGATAATTCCGATAGACCGAGCAATGGTCCTTATTTTCACCATGGTCTTTGCATTTAAAGCACCAAACTTCTATGTGACCTCAGTCTGAACTTTCTTTCCCTTTTTAAGGCTCTGTAACTCCATATGTAAGCTAGCCAACTATGACTGAATCTATTGCACCCTAGATTCATATCCTAAATGGTTGAAGCTTCCAATCTCATAGAAATTTCTAATGCTTTAGCTAACGTTCCAAATTTCTACTGTGACAGTGACAATATCAGATTTGGTAATAGTGAAGCAATGTACCAATCTATATGTTGATCATTTGTGATTTGAATATTAATCTACTGGAGCAGACAATTTAGTCTCTGATCAAAGTCCCGTGCAGACTCATTTACCTTCTACTGGATCTCTTTGACGTCTGTCATTGACTAGGCTTGTGACTTAGGCTTCTTGAATTCATTATTGAGTGCTTGCTTCATTTAGTCTAGTGTTACATTTGGATGAGCCAAAAAATACTTAATATACTAGCTTAATTCTCTATCCTACAATGTTGTAACTAGTTGTGCTTTCTTTAAATCAATGTCTATAATATGTTGTGACTTCCATACAACATCTACTACAAACCAACACTGTTTAGGGTATTCTATCCCCAGACCTCAGAATATCAGCATTTTCATAGTGTTAGCCATACTAAATAGTGGAGGTGGAGGTGTAGGTGTAGGTCTGTGATTCAGAGGTGATGGAGGATGCAGAGTGGATGGATTTGGTATCCCCGCGATACCCTGCTTTACGGTCTTTATCACACCTAGAGGTGTCCTCACAACACTACTTTCTTCATCACTGTCATACGCTCTCAACAGAGGACTATATTAAGCACCTGAAACTAGGTCCCTTATGAATTTTTTTCCACTTCGCATAGCTCCCGTCAGATCTCTTCTAAACATTAATGTAATGACATAATCCTTTTCTCACACAATAGAATTTTAATCAAGGTCTTCAGGGATTTTAGATACTTATTTCTTAGTCCTTTGAAGAAAATTCGGTCAACTTTGGTATAAATTATATATGTATCAATCATGAATTCACTAATTAATCTACGCAAAATGCTATTGATCTAGTGATCGACAACCATCTTGATCTTGTTTTCTGAATCTTCGAGATGCCTTACCAGCTCTGGAGTCCACACAATAGGGTATTGCAACTTCCATGGGCCTTGGCTATCTACTAATTTTGACAACCATTGGTGTAATTCACATGGAAAAGAGGAGAAGAAAATTTTGTTCTGGTCTGTATACAGATATCTATTCAACCACTCTTCCTCCAACAGATGGGATTCCTGTTTTCTTGAGCTGCAAATTCATGCAACTTCCGATCTATCCACTTCTTGATTTATTTCTTAGTTTGGAACCATTTATTCGACATCACACATTCCTCAGATAGATCGTAGTCATGGTAATGAAACCATTTGTTGGCTTGAGGGGTCCTAACCTAGGATCATAGTTAGTTGTGCCAACCAACAAAACCCTAAATTGATGGCACTTTCACCAACAACCCATGTAGCACAGACTATAGTCTCATTCGATGCATTATTGGGGGATGACAAAACCTGGTTTCTGCATCCATATGTTTGTGTGATGGGTTTTTGTTACTTGTAGGGCTTTATCCCAACCTTTGTGAACCCTAACCCTTTAAATGCAAAAATCACAGTAACTTATAGAAAACAGAATCTAACCCTTCGTGGAACAATTTAAACAGTCATAACATTATGTAAACTATCAAGTCTAGTACTTTCATGCACCAATTAAGTGTTTTCTCAGATAAATGCAGAAAATAGAGCGAATACAAATAAATTACATAAGTAAATATCAAGGTACAAATACACAATTATTTCTCAAAAATAGTCTTTATTAGATATAATCCTTCTATTACAAACTTTTCTACCCTACAGATGCAGCTGTAGGGGCCCACACATAGCTTGCAGACTTACCAAGGTCTCCTAGCACATAGTAGCAAGAGCCTTCCCCTTCGCCTAGGTATAGAAAACATAATTTTTTTCCTTAGACTAATTTACCATACAATGATCTTCAATGGCTAACTCACTTCCTGTGACTCGCTATGACTTGTTTATATAGCTTATTCTTTTACAATACCATGGTTCACAAACCACGAGTGAGTCTAAAAAAATCCTTAAACTAACGGACTAAAGTCCCTTTGACTCCTATGAACTTTGTGCTCTGCTCGGTCAAAATGTAGAGACTTTATATAATTAGCAAAATTAGTTACAAAACTTAGCCCAGGGGACCCTGTGCCAATAGTAGAGTTCAAGATCCTTGTTGGTTAGGTCTCCATGGTCTCCATGTCTTAGATTAGGTATCCCATGTTGACATGTTATAAATTTGGATTCAAGAGGATCTACATCTGAATGTGAATTCTTTTGATGGTTGTGTAGATGTTGGAGGATGTCTAAAAAGTTTTGGAGATGCATATTGATGGCATAGATGTTGAGGAATAGTTGGATGGCTTAGATGCTTAGGCTAGTTGTTAATTGGCATCATAGTATACCTAGTTTGAGTTGTGATGATGTTTGTAATGTTGTAGTGATTTGTAGGATTGTTGCATAGGTGTGAGAGACTTCCATAAGTCCTACAGAGGTTGGTCAATCTCTAAAAGAAATTAAGGAAAGTTTTGAGCTGAGTTAATTAATGTTTGACCTTCCTTATTCCTAGTCGCATGCATGATGGGTGAAGGGAGTGGTTGGAGAGCTCCAGTCACATTGAGGTAGGCCCAAGGAAGTGGTTATAGCTCCATTTGCTAAGAGGACAATGCTATGGAAGAGACTAAGGGTTTTCACTAGCTTTTCTATGTATTTCTCATGCTGCTGAGTAAATTATGGTGTTGTGGAGATGTTATTGATCGAGATTTTTTGACATATGGTAAAAAAGGTTTGTGGGACATCTAGAAGAGAATTAAGGTTGACTATATCAAAGGGCTAATGGAGTTAGTGAATGATTTGGCCAAGAAGCCTTCCTCAACCAAATCTAAAACATGTGAACAAGATTTTTGAGTCTTCCATAAATTTTTGCATTTACTGAGTTAATCATCTTAGAAAATGTTAAATAGAAGAAGGTTTTGAGTTCATTCAGTTGGTTGTAGTGACAGTGTAAGAGTATGCCATTGTGAGGGCATTGTGAGTGAGTAGATATTGCTGCAACTACTCACATTGTATTGCAGAGATATTTTCATAGTTGTGTATGCAAAATTGAGAGGTGAATTGGGCTGTAGAATGGAGGAGAATTGAGAGTAGTGTGTTGAGATTGTGGTGAGTAATAGAGAAGAAAAATCCTTCGCTAGGCATTATTTTTTATTCAAATCTGATGAGCATAATTCTAGAGTTGTTGGGTTTCTCATGTTGAGTGAATTGAGAAACCAGTTTGAAAATATATGAAAGGTGGTTTAAATGGAAGAAGTGAAGGCGTGAATGCTTCAATATAGATAGTGATTTGGATGATTCATAGTAGGAAGAGTTTTCTCCATCAAATAGGAGTTGGATAGTCCAATGGTGATTGGACGAGGATCGTTGCTCATGGGAGCTTCCAGTTAATGTTAGTTCATAGATGCGCAAGAGAAACAAAGTTATGAATTGATAGTTTACATCATACTGTAGAGAAAGCCAAGTCTTCTGGCTATGTGTGTAGCTAATCCATGTAACAATTTGTTCAAAAGATAATAAAAAGAATTTAGTAGCGCCTCAAAAACATGGTGGTTTTCTCTCGAAAGGGTTTCCACCAGAAATACTTGTGTTCTTGTGTGTGCATGATTTTGTTTCTCATGGTGGTTTCTCATGATTTTTATGATTTCAATTTATTGTTGCTTATATGTTTTGATGAACTAATGATGTGGATGTGCATGGATAACTGACATTGAGGCAAAATTGATTAATTGGTGAAACTTTATTAAAGACCATCACTATTGATTCACCCCCCCAGTAGTGAATATATTTCTAACATTTAGATCACTTCTTTTTAGGGTAATTTTGGTTTTGCTCTCTCGCTGACTTCCTTAAGCGCTCTTAGAAACAATGTAAGCTTTGAATTGGGAACTGTAAACTGAAAATGAAGACTCTAGCCGAAAAACCCACAAAAAACATGAAAATCAACCCAAAAATGAAAATTGGGTATTCTGGAATGATGTTTTATTTTTTTAGGGCCAATTTTCAACTTTTTTTAAAAATGCCAGTAAAACAATTTTTTTGTGTGCAAAATAAATGAAAAAACATACTAATGTTGTTGGTAGAATAACATTTTTCTTTTTCGGGTACAAATTCAATATTTTTTAGTGATGATGTTAAAGATAAAATAATGGCATCCAAAACACATTAAAATTTCAACAATCTTCATCGAGTTTGTTAAAAAAATAATAACATGACACTAAAAATTGCTAAAATTCTAATTGTTTTCAACCATAACATTAAATATATAAACAAATTAACAAATTTTCAACCATAGAATTAAAAAACTTTAATTTTTCAACATATTTCAACCATGACATTATGAGCAAATTATATGACTAAATTAATCAAAATATTGATACTTGTAGATTGAATGAAACATAAATTATTTCTCTAAGTTATTGTTGCATTGTGGATATTCTAAACAGATAAATTCATCATAATTAAAACATATAATCCAACAAACATAAAAAATACTCATAACTTGATGTAACATGATATGGAAGTTAAAATTTTTATTTCAAGTGACCCTGCAAACATCAGTTATATAAACTATCTTAGAGAATTATTCAAAACCACTCATGAGTCATATTTGCTTGCACACCATCAGAATTCACATATTTAGATGAATGGCTGGATGTAGATGAAGATGTTCAATATTCTTCTCCTTCATCAACTAGTGCCGCATCTAAGTCAACATGCATGCCCACCATTTCAGGTTTCAAAAGCCT
Source organism: Pinus taeda (assembly GCA_000404065.3). NCBI lineage: Eukaryota > Viridiplantae > Streptophyta > Pinopsida > Pinales > Pinaceae > Pinus > Pinus taeda. The sequence goes on along the minus strand of APFE030497601.1, from coordinate 81,909 downwards.
TATAGATCTATGAATGGGTTCAACAGACTCGCATATCAAGATTGTTTCTTCTAGTAGCAACCTCTTAAGAATCTCTATCATCTTGAAGTGAAGAGTTCATCTCTTTTTTAATTTGAAGTCATAAACACATATGTCAAAATCCTCTAATTTTAAGAGGTCTATGTGGCAACAATTTATATTTGTACCCTTTATTTTTCTCTGTCCACCAATTTTGTTTATCAACTACCATCTCTGGATTGTACACCATTGAATGGGTGTGTATTTGTGGCATACCAATGTCGTTCAACACCTGCAAAATCTTCATTTTCTGTAATGACCTTTATAACCTTGGCGACATAGAATGGATAACCATGTGCATCTCCATCTACTAACACAGAGATCATGCCACCCTAATTAATATCATGTACTGAACCCCTGTAAAGGTCTTCCATGGCTTCACGTTTTGCATGAGATCTTCTATAACCAATATACATTTATCTTTCTTATATCTGTGAAGAATTAATAATACCTTAATATTGTTGCTTTTCAACAATTCTTCTTTCCTCATGTTCATTTGACACATTTTGTGGCCAAATAAATGGAGTATTCAAACATATATCTTCATTTGTTGATCTTGAAATGTTGTCACTCTGATTATTGAAAAAAGACTCCCACCAAATGAATCAACGACTTCAAAGTACTCATATGTATATCTAATAGATTTTTTAATTTATTCCAGGCAATAAAAATAATAACAATATATTTGACACAAATATTGGATGATCTGGAATGAGAAACAAAATGCCAAAGCTGATGGTGATGCCCATTCTGCAGTAGCTGAATATTTCTTGCCCCATATTAGTGTTTTCCCATCAATTTTTTTTGATATGAAATTGATGTTGGAAGGTAATATCATTAAGTTGTTCAATGCAATTCTCTTCATTGTGTGATTCAAGAATAAACCTTCGCATGTCAATAATTTCTTCTAACACATGAAAAATAGGTTGTCACATGTATGATTTCTTATTACATTCAATTAATGATTGAAAACTCCCAACATCCTTCCTCCTCAATGGGATTGAAAAATTACTGAACATTTGATCAATATGGTCATGAGTGTGCCCAACAAGAAGGAAACCAACCTTTACCTTCTGAAAAATTCTCTATTCAACAAGCATGTTTAGATATCCAAAAACAATCTCATTTTTGTTTTCACGATTGTTATAGACATATTTGGGCACTGCAACCCAAATCACATATATCCATAAACCAAGGGTTCTAAACTATAAAAGTGTTGTTTCATACCCTAAAGGATCACATTCAACTGATTACATCATTTCTCAGAAGTTCTCCCTGAAAAACTGCTCAGAACTGGTCAAAACTGGACCATACAGATTGCTCCATGCTAAGGGTGCGATGCATCTCACCTGCTACACACAAAGTGTGTGATGCACACTGAAAAGCCCTTCTGTAGGGTGCAATGAGAAAAAGCAGATAAATGGTAGAGGTAGTTTGCTAGGTGGAAACCCAGAGAATATTCTAGAAACTGCTCATATGACACTTGCCTCTCTGAATTCACCCAGGGATGAGTAAGAGATCATGAAATCTCCAAGTGGAACCAAGAAGCTGACTCAACCCCTACAAATATCTATATATGGATCCCTCATCCTAGAGATCCAGAGGCTGGAATTTTGTAACTTGTAAGGAAGTGTTGTCGGTTTCTATCTAAGACATTGTATTGTTGGGTGATCTAGCTTTTCATGAGGTGAAGAGGGCTTTCATGCTGGGAGGATGGCACTTAATTAGACAGCTGGGTTGTAATCCTCTCTTCTACTACTTCTACCAATAAAGCTATTTGAGTTTTCCTCCATATATTTGTATATTTTTGAATTTTGTATTTGTTTATGCATTTATATGGTTAATGTACATCTGATTCTACATTGGTTATGGTTATAGATCTCTATGCTTTGATGGTATTTTTCTGCTTTGACTCTATAAGTGTTCTTTGAAGTGGGACAAGTGAGAAAGGAGTGGCGAAGCTCTATCAAGGGAGAGAGGAAAAAAGAAAGGAGCCAAGCGAAAGACTGAGGTTGGTACTCTCTACTTCTCTCTCATCTATCTCTCATAAAGGAAAACACTAGTTACTTTGAATTGTTTGTTTCTAAGATAGCTACCTGTCTTAGTGGGACTAGCAGCTTTGAATGGACACTAGTTTTCCTAGAAACAAAATGGTGACTCCCATGGGGAATGAATAATTTGTTTTTTTATTACTGTTGTTTGCTTTATAAACTACAGACAGAGCTTGAAGTTAAGCCAACTAGCCTTCGAACTGATTTGGCTATGCAACTGTAAAGTAGATCAACGCTACTTCAATCAATATCTGGGTTGGTTTATGAACTAAACATATGACATGCAAACATCCTAAGTGCCCTGGTGGTAGCTGAAATAGCCTCATTAGATCAGCCCCTATACTTTGTGTTTACTGTCTATCATAAGCTCTGCCTAAATCCCTAAACTTAGTTGCAAACTGTGGGTGAAAACCAAGCTCAGTCTCATCCCTGGACCATCGCACTATCTCTCATTGGCAGTCTAAATGCATCACACTTCCTGTGTGCTGCAGGTGAGATGCATCCCTGTTTACCTTAAGGACAGGTGCGATGATTGAGTGAGACTATTTCTGCCTCCAGATTTTGGTTTTTTCTTCTTTATTTTAAGCTCTATTAAGTAGTTTTGTTGTCTATGATCAGTCTATCACTATTGAAACCTTCTTCCTTTACATTATTCAGCCTCCATTGATAAGGAACTATGAATGTTTTTTTATGTATTTTTCATCATTTACAGTCCTCCTTTGCAAATAGTAGATTAATCGAACTATCATCTTTTGATTTGAAAGTGTCGCAACTATCATTTTCAGTCAGAAAAAAGAGTGTTGTAAAGTCTTCCTCTTTTAGATAGTCGACTGTAATTTTGCCATTGTATTTGATTTGAATTATCAATTCTTTGAAGTGTTAAAAACTGTTTTCCATTTGAAAGTGAAAGTGTCATCTTAGTCTTCCTTTCATTTTTGAAAAGAAATTGTTAAAGTGTCGCTTTGAGGAAAAGTGGTTTAGATCTGTACTAGTTTTATTTTTTTCATTCTCACATTAAGAAAGTGGAAAAGCAAATACATGCATGTGCATTTGCATTTAGACTACATGCGGAAGTTGATTTATGAAAAGTGCATTTAGTGTGTGCTTTCTGCTCTATGTTGAAAGAATTTTACTCTTCTTTCCTTAGTAGCTAGGATTTTCATTGTTAAAAGAAAATAAACAACTGTTTATCATCTTAGATTGCATATTTAGGAATTGCATATCTACATCATGTGGTGAACCTTGAAAGGCAAACTTCTTAGGAAAGATCAACTGCAAAATAAACCTCAATGAACATAGAAATGCTTTGGAACCTAACGCACAACATCTAGAAGTCTATGCTAGAGACGTGTTCTGGCGTCGTAAAGCTTAGTAACTATCATTTTCATGGTAGGTTGGGTGATTCCTCCTCTTTGATACGACAAGTGCCACTATGGACTTGTGCTCCCATGTACCGTCAAGTATATATTGGGAGACCACAATAGGCTGATATCCTTTATCCTTATGAAGCCGTGTCTGGCGCCCTATTGATCACAATGCACTGAACACAACATTAAGGAAGATTGACTACTATACGTAAAGTATATTGTAGTTTTGCAATTGGTTTGGTAATCCCTCTGTCTAGATTTCCAAAGTAGTCACTTTCGTTCCTTTTAAGACTCCTTAAAAGAAAAGGTCCATCTGAGCACTTATCACTTCAGACTCATTAGAAATTGAAGGAGACTAGAGTCATCCTTAGCTTTTTCTCGACTCTTAAAAAGTGATAAAGCAAGTTGTGTCAAAGCATCATAAAATTCATTTAATTCAAAATAACATTTTCCCCTTTTAATTTTGAGTTGATCAAGTAATCCGCAATCATGGAAGAAAGTCAATCAAAACCCCATCATTTGTGGAGATTAATGAGTCAACCGTCTTTGACTCCAGAAATGAAACCATTTCGAGCCAAGCGATCTCATTTAACTAGGTCAAAATCTCTTGGTTTATTTGAAGCTTGTGTTTCAAAATCATCAGAGACTCTAGTTACTCCAATTATTTCTAGTACTCCTACCTCTACAGAAGAAGTTCCATACTTACAAGAGGACATTAGAACTGATCCTAGTGTAACGGTAAACACTTCTATTCCTGAACCATCTCCATCTAGGGTTGATTTGAAAGGTGTCACCCCTCCAACATCTATCACTGTAGAGTCTATACCTTCTTCGGGACCAGAAATATTTTATGGACCTAGCGATCTACCTCTTCCACCTCGATTGATTGCAATAGAAGAGATTGTGGAGGAACTTTGGTGTCAGCTATACCCAACATCAACCATACTGAGCCACAAATGATGCCAAGGTAACACCGTCCACACAAACCCACAGTATGCATTTACTCAATGATGCATCCACAACTGTCCCAGGATATTCAACTCTGCAATGGAGTTGAATCTGTAGACTATAAATAGTCAAGAGGCCCATTCCTCTAGTCTTGTATAATGGAACCCAATCACCCTACCAATACTTCCTCTCGGACTATATATGAAATCCCATGTATCGATGCTTTTATTTCATTATAATCCTTATACAAAGGATTGACATACAATACACATACTTTCTGCAGCACTTACAAGTTCAGTACCAACTTCGAGGTTAGAACCTCATCACAATCGCCCAGCGCAATGTTCGGTAGTCATATATATATGCTATTTTCCTTCCTCTGACTCCGATATAACTATCGGAAGTCGTAACCACATGATTATGTGAAAAAGGCCCACACTACCGGAAATATTAACTACTTGGGAATGAAATTCCCTCCGTTCATACCTTACGTATTTCAAAATGTGTAGTCCCGAATCGATGTATCATTGGGTTCGACACTATAAGTTCCTTCGCTGAACGTCGATAATCCCGATGCGCGATCACAAATAGTCAGACTTCAAAAATAATAGAAACGCCTCTAGAATTATCGGCGGATCCGCACCATTCTTCGCCCGTAGCACTGCTCCAACCTCCGATCACCGATATGCTTTATCAACGATATCGCCATCGACGATATCGTAATTCCACTAAACTGCTGACCCTTGGTGCCTCCAATCGCTGATATGGGATTTAATCGTAACCGTTGATCTGGCCACGATCCTACGATCTACGGTTAACTACCATTTCACAATATCGCAACTCCACTAAATATTGCCCTTGGTACCTCTGATCGCCAATATGTGATTTAATCGGGGCCGTTGATCCAACAATGATCCAACGGTCCACGATTAATCATGCTCACCCTCTGCAACCTTCCAAGGTTTATCCCGATAGCTTTAAAGGGTCTTCTACCACTGCGATTTGATCTTAGCCATTAATCTAGATGATCCAATGGCTACTGAGCATCTCCTGCACTTCTCCACAATACCTTTTACTTGGAATTTTTCCAATGTTTCTTCAATTTCTCGGTGATTGCTTCTTTAAAGGTTTCATCCTTCATTGCTTGTACTATGCTCCAATTCCCCTCCAATTCCTTGTGATTCATCTCTGAGTGTGTTACGCCCTTGCATATTATAGAACTCTGCCTGCACTTCTTTACAGAATCTACGAGTTCATGATTCACATGAAATCAAATCATATACACTCAATTCATGCATATGCACGCTCAGAATCGAACTCCTACTTTGTATTAACACGTAAAAGTAATTGATTACAATTGAGACTCTCGACCTCTCTCACAGGCCTGATTCTCAACACTTGTGGCCTCTCT